>RJWT010003288.1:0-37093 GCA_004365215.1 Cuniculus paca | reverse complement strand
TATTCATTTCTCCCATGATTGTAGAATATAGTCTTTAATATCCATCTGTACCAATTAATATTGTCAATTTGACTGGCTTAAGAGTCTCCTGGAAAGATGATTAGATGATGAGGGTGCTATACTCATCAGCGGATTAATCTACTAATGTTCATAGTTTAATTTGCTGTGAGGAGGTGCAGTTCAGTTGGAGGAGGTCACTGTCATTGGAGGTTATATCTTTTATGACACTTCCCCTGTGCTCTACTTCCCACTGCTCACGAATTGAGCAGTGCTGCCCCATCATGCCCTTCCACGGAGATGGTTCTGCATTGGAGTCCACTGACCATGGGCTGAAACCATGAACTCGGAGTTGTGTGTTTCAGATATTTGGTCCCAGAAAAGGGAAAGCTAGCTGATACACCATCCAACAAAATTAATGTATCTGAGATAGACAGGTTGGGAGAAAAGAGTTGCCTCACGGGAAATCTCAGTATCAAAGCAAGATGAAAAAAAAAGTTTGGGGGCTGATATTTTTTGAGGTTGTTATGATTAAGCTCAAAATTTCACAGACTGTCTTGGCAGTAACTTGAGTTCCCTTGAGATACAGATTTTTTGGACAAAAGTACTCTGTGGACAATAAATTTTAGAAATTTTATATTCCCATGAGATAAAGTTCTAAGTTACTAGAAGAGTTAAAAAAAAAGCTATTAATGGGTTAAATAACCATATTTAACATTGAGCTATTGTCCCCGAGTGTCTAACCCTTTTACCTGTCTGATTGGACTGGGTGCTTTCTTTCACTTGTCTTCTGAACAAGTTAACTTGTCACAAAAATTCCATAAAATATGGTTTGGGAAATACTGGCTGAGAAAGAAAAAAACTTATTAAAATGAATGTTTTAGTTAGCAAATTTGTAGATTCATGAATCTATTTTTATAGTAGCTATTTATAGTTAGGTCCAGATTTACAGGTGACACAGCACTAAAAATTTAAAAGATCTTTAAATTCTTCTATACCATAAGAAGATATTCTGGGATAATGGGAATATTCCATATTCTGACTTCAGCGTGATTACACTGGTGCCTCCTCTTGTCAAAAGTATATCAAATAGAACATTCAAACACTGTGGATTTCATTGTATATAACTTTTACTTCAATTAAAAAACATGTTCTGTATCTCTTTAAAATATTTGATACATGCAAAAACTGTGACTCAAAGGGCTAGGGGAATAGGTGACGATAGAGGGCTTGCCTCACGCACACAAGGCCCTAGATTTGCTCCCCCAATACCAGCAAACAAAACAAAACAAACAAAATGAAACTCATAATGTGCAAGTAACCTCTTTAAGGTCTCATAAGGCCAGGTTTGGGAAAAAGTAGTGTCTTCAGATGCCTGTTTGAAGGGTCCAGATCCAAAGCTGTACAGCTGAACTTTTTTCCAATACAATTGGAAATAGTATTGTATGAATATTGACCAAATGAACAATCTTTGATTGTTATTTGAAGGATTACATTGCTGACTGACGAATAAGAAAAGTGACAGTTGGGAAGGGAAGATGCTGGAATAGATCTATGTTAATGTTCAGAGACACTTTCTTAGGGCTCCATTTATGCATCATATATCAATTCTTATGATTTAGAATAAAAATATACATATGGGGCCAGGGATTTAGCTCAGTGGCACAAACGCCTGCCTGGCAAGCACAAGGTTGTGAGTTCTATCCCAGGTACAAAAATAAAAACAAACAAACAAACAAACAAGCAAACAAACAAAAAAAATATGCACATGGACACTGTGTCTATAATGTGAATAGGTAATTAAGGAAAATCTTAGAGAATTGGGCAAGTAATGATGTATCTAATATTTTTCTTAATCACTGTTTTTATAAATGGTGTAAATATTATGAACCCATAATGTTATTTAGTTCTTTAAAATACACTTCTGTAATTAAAAAATCTTTGAGAAAGGAAATCAACATAAATTCCATTAGTTATTTCAGAAAATTAAAATTTTACTGTATCCAGATACTAATTTCATATTATATGAATGACTAATAAACCTAATACAAGTTTGTAGAAAACATTTTATTTTAATGTACTTGAAAACAGTGGTAAAAATTTTAAAATGTTGGCACAATCTAAAAGTATGTTTAAGTGTGAAATACTGTTTTGCTACTTTGCCAGGTACATAGAAACATTCATTAGTGAAATTTTTAGATCATAACTTCAAGAGAAAGGATTGAGAAAACCAGCAGTAGTAATTCTTTACTTGGGATTTTGCACACATGCACACATACACACCCATTCATTCATACACTCTCAACAATTAACCATTCATTCAAAAAATAACATGGCCTGGTTCATGTCCACAGTTGGTGGGCTTCTGAGCCTGTTTCTTGGGATATTAGATTTGAAGCCACGAGCCACTGTGGTAAGTGTTGGCTCTGAGTCTGTAGTGCAAGATACAAAGTGCAACAGATGTTGTTGGCCATATTTCCTGTCATGTGATTCTGCAGAACAAAAGAGAAAAACAAATCAGATGTGCAGATAAGAGCGGAGAGGAGAGACAGAATACAGACTTCATTCAAATCCTGGTCCCAGTCTTATCTTGTCTTTTTCTTCTGACCATTTCTTGCTAGGTGGCTCAGGTTGGCCTCAAACTCTTGGCTCAAGCCAACCTTTTGCCTCTGTGTTCCAAGGACCCGGGAATACAAGCTTACACCACTGTTTCTGGCTTTCAGGTTTTCTTAAGGTCCAATTGCCTTCTTATTATCAGGTTCTGAAAAACATATGGTATTGATATTCTCATCAGTTATTTTCCCTAAAGCTATTTTGAGGTTCTATTTTTGTGAAATGATTTTTAAACATTGGTATGTATTTTAAGATATCTAAGATGTATGCTTCAATGGGAAGATTTGAAGATTTGCCTAAAAACAAATAAAATGTCAGCTTGTTCAGTAGGTAGTAAATTCGGAGTGGAAATATGAGATTGCCCTACCCTTGGTAAGCTGAATAAACACTGAAATTCATTACAGCCTTTCGTGAGAACTTGGTTTTGAAAAAAAGAAGACAGAAGGCACACAAAAGCAATTAAAATAGCTCTCATGTAATTTAGGGTTTTTTTTTTCTTTTTCCAGGTGGCCTTTTTAAATAAGAGCCAATAAAGTAAAATCCTGACATTTGAGAGGGAAAATCCACAAGTGATGTGTCTAGAAACCCTTCAAATACTCCATTGTTTAACTGTCCATCACATATATCTTTTTCTACTTCTTCATCAATGCAGTGGGTTAACAATATCTACTAGATGAATTTCCTGTGTGGACAAAGTGAGACTGTACAGTGATGTAGTAAACAGAAAATAGTATGGTCCTAGAAATCCAAAAATTGGCTTCTGTCTCTAGTCAAGCCTTCATAAAAGAACAATTAAAAAATTCCCTCATGTATGGGTCACAAGTGGCTGATCTATGAATGCTGAATCATGATATCAAATCTTCCTTTTGATTATAGCATTAGGAAATGTTCCTAAGTGTGCAGTACCTTTATGTACAACACTGAGTTAATTCCTCTATAAGCAGATCACTTCCTGTGTAGAGGGGCTAGTACATTCAGGTTGCAGGATTCTGGTACTTGTCTTTCTCTGAGAGTAAGATGTTGAATATATTAGAGAGAGGCATTATTTGTTTCATGACACCACAGGCTCATCCAGGGAACTATAGTGTGATCTACTAAATGGAGCCATTGTGGTGGTATGAGTGAGTGGCAGAATCTATCTGATTACAGGTTTTTTTACTGACTTTTTTTTTCTTTTTTTCTTTTTGCTGTTTTCTTCATCAACAAGTATCTAGAGATCCCATCCACTGTTGGATTTAAAGAGTTTGAGATAGAGAAATCATTTCCTGGAATTCACTCTTATAAACATTTTCTTAAGTCACTTCTGTATACTGAAGGTCCACAGACTCATCTCCTGAATATATTGCATGCACAGCTTTAAAAATTATACATTCAGCTATGTGCACAGCCCTAAAAATTATATAGCATTATTTTTGCATATTTTGAATAATGACCCAATGTTTATTTGCTGTCAATGATCTATCAGGTTTTTGTTTTTCTTCTAATGCTTCTAAAATTAAGAATGTGACAAGTGTTTGAGTTGTGAAATATCCTACAAGTATAGAACAGACTTCTATTTTGATGCCTTCATTCAGTCTCAGCTGTGTAGAATCGAGTTTCTAGTAGGGGAAAAGTCCACCTCAATGTCAGAGGATCATAGCTCCCCCTCCTGGTCTTGTGTGATTTTTAAATCCTGCTTTTTAAAATTCTCTTCTTAACTCACATTAGACTTAACCCATATAGTCATAAGGGAAAGCCTTCTGAGGCTTCTAATCTCCATACTTTGGGCCAGGACCTATGAAGTTTTCAGAGTCCAACAATTTCATGGGAAATTGGGTGTCCAGACCAGCACAGTGTTCTATATCTGCATTGTCCTGTGTGGTAGCTACAAGGCATGGGTGGCTGAGGAGCACATAAAATGCGGCTAATGCAACTGAGGAACTGCAGTTTTAGTTTTATGTAATTTTAACTAATTTAAATGTAGGTTGTCACATGTGGTTAATAGCTACCCTATTAGCATAGTTTGGATGCTAATGACTTCTTCCTACAATTGTGTCCATTCTACTAGTGTGTTGCCATTTGAATCACATTGACCAATTTCTCTGATCAAGAAGGGGGAGAGACAGCTGGACCCAGCTACAGCAAAAGTGCCTTTTATTCTTTTAGATGGAAGACCTCACAGCACCCAGTTCTTCAGGGATCAAGTCATGACTCAGTGGCAGAAACAGCTTATAGTTATTTTCTGCTTCATGGCATAGTTTTGCCTCAGCACACTTTAAGTAATAAAGCTGTGTCTAAACTTTTCAGATGTAGCAATCTATAGAAAGGTGCTGACACTGGCCAATGTGAGACATTCAGATAACAGTGAAAAAAGGAAAAGGATTATGTATCAGGGTCAGAATCCTGGACTTTACAAGTCTTAATTTTTGTAACATGAATGAGAGATAATATTTAACGTTAATTCAAGAGACAGTGTCAAATGATGACTAGTCCTTGTGTACCCTGGTCAATAACATCTATAGTTACCCGAAAATCACCCTGCAGAAATGTAGAATCTAACAAAAACACTTGCCAAGTCTACCCGTAAACTGTTTTGTATGAAAATTCTAGATTTTCCCTAAGCAAAACTATTATGCATAAAAAGTAAATTTGTAAGGTAGCTAAAACTGGGGAGTCTTTATTTGTTTTAGAAAAGTGATTCACCAAAGGTTTGAAATAGAAAGTCCTTCTAAAGCATTTAGTGATGCAATAAATGGCAAGAGTTTTTTTAGAAACATAGCAATGAAAAAGGCAAGAATACACCAGCATTTTATAAATCAGTAATGCTCTAAAATAAGCCCAAATCCTAGTATATCAGACTACCCCTTCTGGTCCCTGCAGGAAGCTGCCTATAACTTGGTAACAGCATTACTTGACATTAAAAACTGTTTTGAGACAGTTTGTAGGGAAGATACAAGACAAAGGAGGTTTATTTTTGTTGTGTTATATTGTTTTAATCTTATACTATGTCACAAGCTAAAACTGGTGCTTTTAAGGAAGTAGATTTACTTTACTGGGGGCTTCAAATGAGCTGAGATACACTTAGTGACCTGATCAAACTTTAAAATTCAGATTTTTCCTTAACTTAGACAGAAAAGTGGAATCATTCTCTGTATGAATAAAGGAGAGAGATAAAGGACATAGAAGCCAGTGTACAACTCTTGGTATTGTCATTACTTGTCTCCGACACAAGAGGGAAGCAGAAATTAAGTCAAGATACCTCCTTATTTGTCATTCGAGTCATCCACACAGTCTTTCTTCCTATGGTTAAATGGACAAACATTTAAATAAAATGGTTTAGTACTTCTATTATGAAACAGTTTGTTGCTATTTTAATATTGGAGAGAGAACTCATACCTGTTTTTGCTGCTGGAGGAGTTTATGGAAAACAGTGCTCACAGGGTTTAAAAGATTAAGATTGGAAATTAAATAAATTTAGAGTCAAATTCAATTTTATACTAATTGGATAACCTTGGACAAAACAGTTAGCCTTTCTGAGTCTGTGAAGCTGGGATCATTCTAACTGTCCGTATCACAGAATTGTTGTAAGGCTTATTTAAGGCAATATGTAGAAGGACGTTTATTTTTAACACATTTAATTATGTTTCTTTTTCTGACTGAAGAAAGCACTTCTGCCATTATCTTGACCACCTTCCCTGAAATCGTGTTAGTGAAGGTTGACATCATGTCCACAGGACAGACTTTCATCTGTTCTGATACCTGTCGCCTGAGAGGCCTTTTTTTGTAGTAAGACTGCTTTTGTTTGCAATGCAGTTTTGCTCTTTCTCACAACAGTGCCCATCTCATCTGAGAAACTATCCCAGCCTATTTTCTGTTTTTTAGGTCCTTTTATTCTCCCTGAAAATCACTTACTCTTTCTCTAAAATTGCTAAGCCCCCACTTCTCTGTCCTCTATGAAGAGGGCAATTTTCCCTCAACCATGTGGCCCTTCTTTGAATTTTAGATTTTGTGTGGAGCCTGCACAAGTTGATATGTATGCATTTTCTTTTGTTAACCTGTCTATTGTCAGTTTATTTCAGCAGAATCAGTTGTTCAAACTTCAAGAGTGGGAAAATTAGTTCCCTTCATATTTACAACATTCTTACTGAAGATCAATTGACCAAGTTTTACTGTACTTTTAATTATGTACTTTCTATTTCTTTTCATTGGTATATATGTCTATTTTTGTGCTATTATACTGTTTGAATTACTGTAGTTTTACAATGTATTTTGAAATCAGAAAGTGTGATTCCTCTGGTTTTGCCCTTCTTGCTTAAGATTATTTTCTCTATTTGGGATTTTTAGTGGTTCTATATGAATTTTAGGATCTTTTTTTCTGTTTCTATAAAAATGCCATTGAATATTTTGCTGAGGGCTTGGGTTTAATCTGTAGAACTCTTCAACTAGCATAAACAATTTTAATAATATTAATTCTTTCAATCTATGGACACTTGATGTTGTCTATTTATCTGTGTATTCTGTAATTTCTTTTATTAATGTTTTACAATATTCTGTGTACAAGTCTTTTACCTTTTTGTTTCAGCTCCCCTGCCCCCAGGAATGTAGTCCTTCTATTGCTATTGTGAACAGTACTGCTTTCTTAATTTCCTTTTTGGGTACTCTATTGTTCATATAAAGAAATGTAACTGATTTTTGTATGTTGACTGATACATTGAAATTGTTTATTAGTTATGACAGTTTTACTTGGCTTTTAAATTATCTGCATATATGTCCATGTTATCTGAAAACAGATCATTTTGTTTTTTCTATTCTAAATTGGACATTTCTTTTTCCTGTGTGACTGCTCTGGTTAGAACTTCCTGTCTTGTGTTGAGTAAAAATGGTGGGAATGGGAATCTGCGTTGTACTTGGTTTTACAGGGAGAGCTTTCAGTTTTTTTCCCTATTGATTATGATGTTAGCTATGATTTTTTCATAAATGTCCTGTATTATGTTGAGGTAAGATCTTTTCTACCTATTTTGTTAAGAGTTTTAATCACCAAAGGATGATGATCTTGGTAAAATGTTAAGAGTTTTAAGCACCAAAGGATGATGATCTTGGCAAAATGATTTTTCTACATCTATTGAGATGATCATTTTTCTCTCATTTCATTAATGTGTTGTATCACATTGACTGATTTGCATATGCTGAACTATTTTGCATCCCAGGAGTAAATCTCACTTGGTGTGATGTTTAAACATTTTAATGTTCTGTTAAATTTGATTTGTTATTATTTTATTGGATATCTTTGCATGAGGAATATTGACTTGAAATTTTCTTTTTTGTGGTATTTTTCCATGGCTTTGGTATCTGGGTGAATCTAGCCTCATAAAATTAGTTTGGGAGTGTTTATTCCTTCCCTAAAAGTCTAAAAAAGATTAATATTAATTCTTACTGGAATATTTGATAAAATCAAATGGATAATTGATCATAGGCTTTTGCTGGGAAATTTTTAGCTACCAATTCAATCTTTTTACTCAACTCTGTTCAGATGTTTTATTTCTTCTTCATTCAGTTTCAGTAGGTTACACATTTCTAGGAATTTATCCATTCCTTTTAGATTATCTAATTTATACATAACTGTTGATCATAGTCCTTTATTATCTTTTGTTTCTGAGTCATTCATTCTAATATGTCCTCTTTCATTTCTGACTTTATTTATTTGAATCTTTTTTCTTAGTCTGATTTGTTATTTTTAATTTTTTCCTACTTTAAAAAATTCTGTTTGATTTATTTCTACTTTGATCTCTATTATTTCCTTTCTTTTGCTAAATCTTTTTTGTGCTTCCTTGACCTGTGAAGTTAGGTTGTTTATTCAAGATTTTTCTTCTTTTTTAATGTAGGTAGTTTTATCTCAAATTTCCTTGTTAATATTGCTTTAGCTATTTCCTATCCTTTTTGGTATGTAGTATTTTCAATTGTCATGAGATATTTTTAAAATTTACTTTTGAGCTCAACTTTGACCCAATGATTGTTTGAGTCCTTGCTTTACTTTCCATGTTTTTGTTACTGTTTGTGTTTTGCTTTGTTTTTTTCTATTACTAGTTTCTACTTTCAATCTATTGTGGTCAGAAAAGATACTTGACATGATTTTGATTTTCTTGAATCTGTTAAGATGTGTTTTGTGACCTAACACATCCCAGACAATGTTGCTTATGGACTTGAAAAATATGTATTCTTCCACTATTGGGTGGAAAGTTATGCATGTGTACTGGATTGGTAACTGGTTGTCAATTTAAATGCCACCTGAACTGAATAAGTGTGGGGCTGAGCATGGATGGTCCATCTGAGGACTGTTGCCAGCATAAAAAGAAGACCTCAAGTGGAAGAATAGTGTTGTGGGTTCTCCTAAGTGTTGTTGTTTGGAGCCGTTGGTTCTCCCTCAGGAGCTTGTCATGCTGGCTCCCCTGATACGAACTCTGCTATTTTTATCAGAGGAGCTCAGGACCTTGTTGATGAGAATGGCTGCAGTTCATTGAGGGAGATTTGCTCCTTTCAGCATTGCTTCCTGGCTCCCAAGGGGAAGGTGTGTGCTGTTTAATCTCTAAGAGCAGCTTGTCTCGCTGGTTTTCTGATATGTACTTCACTGTTCTTATCCTCGAAGGAGCTCAGGACCTCATTGTCACTGAGGATGGCTGTAGTACTTTTCAGGGGAGCCCTGGTCCTTATTTTGAGCGTCACCTCTTGGTTCCTGTACAGAACCCTCAGTATGTTGGCACAGATCCTTCAACCCACTGGCACTGATAAGTATTCTGGATATGGATTTGCCTTTGCCACATGTAATGCTTCTGCAAAAACTACCATCCATGAACTCACAGAAAGCATTATCCACTGTCATGGAATTCCACGTAGCATTGCCTCTGACCAAGGAACATATTTTACATCTAAAGAAGTGAGGCAATGGGTTCATGCTCATGGAATTCACTGGTCCTCACCATCTAGAAGCACCTGGATTGATAGAAAGGTGGAATGGTCTTTTGATGACACAGTTACAACACCAGCTAGGTAGCAGTAGCTTGCAGAGATGGGCTAAGGTACTTCAAAATGTTGTATATGCTTTGAATCAGCATCCACTATGTGGCACTCTGTCTTCCATGGCCAGGATTCATGGGTCTAGGAATCAAGGGGTAGAAGTAGGAATGATACCACTCACCATTACCTCTAATGATCCACTAGTGAAACTTTTGCTTCCTGTCCCTATGACCTTATGTTCTGTTGGCTTAGAAGTCTTAGTTCCAAAGGGAGGAAGGCTTATACCAGGAAACACAACAATGGTGCCATTGAACTGGAAGCTAAGACTTCCCCCTGGTCTTTTTTGTCTCCTCATGCCACTGAGGAAATAAGCTAAAAAGAGAATCACAGTGTTGCCAGGGGTGATTGACCCAGACCATCAAGGAGAAATTAGACTACTTTATATTGGAGGAAAGGAAGAATATGTGGCATGCATGAGATCCCTTAGTGCACCTTTTAGTACTACCTGTTATTAAATCCAATGGGAAATTACAACAACCTAATCCAAGCAGAGTGACAAGTGGTCCAGAAGCTTCAGGAATGAAGGTATGGGTCACTACACCAGGGAAAGAACCAAGACCTACTGAGGTGTATGCTGAAGGCCAAGGAAATACAGAATGGGTAATGGAAGAAGAGAATCCTAAATACCAGCTATGACCCCATGATCAGCTACAGAAAAGAGGATTGTAATTACTATTTCTCCTCAAATATGGTTCTAATGTAACATAATGTTAATAGACTTAATGCTGGTTGTTGGGGATTGTTAAAACTGTGTTATAATGTTGAAATTATGAAATGATAACAGTAAGTGTCAACCAAAGAAGACTTATGATCTATTCTGGTGAAGGAATTAGTGCATTTCTGTTTGTATGCAGGATAGTTAAAACATGTTAGGTGCAATTATATACATGTCTTTTTATCTGGAGACTGGTTTAAAGAAATGTGTCTGGTTGCCAAGTTTACAAGGGTTGGATTGTAGTAGTTAATTGATTGTATCAACTTGAGACATTTAGGAGCTTAATTAAATTGGCTTAGTAATTCTATACCCTAGGGTATAGAAGACCCACCCTAGGGTGGCTCATCACCTGGATGGTATAGAAAAGGGAAGGAGGAAGGACAGATGAGGTTCCATTCTTCAGAGGAGCTCCAGTGTTCGCCTTTGGCTTGGAGATCATCTCCTGGTTTCTAGCACAGACTCTTCAGCTTCTGCCTTGGATCCTTCAGACTTCCGGGATAGATTCTTCAGCCTTCAGTTGGAAGACCCATCAGCCTGCTGGTACGTACTTGCAAGGGACACTGCAGTGAACTCCAGACCTTGGACTGAATCCTTCATCTTCCAGCTTGCAGACACCCTCCACACACTTCCTTGTCTGACTCTGTGGCTGATCATCATAAGCTATCTTGTAATTTCTTATACATTTGTATATCTTGTGCTATATCAGTTTTCTCTAGTAAAACCCTAATACAGTATGTATCAAGCTTATTTAGTCTGTAGTGTCCATCAGTTTTGCTGGTTGCTTCTTTAGTGATATTTTGACTGTGTAATTGATTCATTGTTGAAAGTGGGGTACTGAAGTAGGCTGTCTGTTTCTCCATTTGGATCTGTCAATCTGTTTTGTATATCTGTTTTGTATAGGTTTGTTGATGTGGGGTTCATATGTATTTATAACTGTTGTATCTTGCCCCTGAATTGATCTTTTTAACATTATATCATGATTTGATTTGTCCCTTGTGATAGTTTTTTTCTTAGTCTATTTTGTCTAAGCATTGCCACCCCTTCAGTATTTTAGTTACCATTTTCATTGACTATCTATTCCCAGCACTTCACTTTCAACCTCTGAGTGTCCTACGAGCTCATGTGAGTCTCTTTTAGGTAGCATGTAGGTGACTCTTGTTTTCTATATTCATTCAGCCACTCTATATATTTTGATCGAACATTTTAGTTCACTTACACTTAATTTTTTCTCTAGTCTTCTTTCTCGTACTTCTGATAAACAAAAAAAAAATAATAAATCTCTTGAGATGGAGGAGTTTGGGGTATGTGTCTTTTAAAACAGAAGCTATGATTTGCATCTCAAGTAGGGAATTAGGAAAAATCTGGAGCAGATGGCTAAGCATTATTCTGTGTAAAAGGAAAAGAATCTATGTCAACCAAGTTAGAAATACATTTCAAAATTAAACAAAATCGCTAATCCATAAAAATTTAAATGTAAGTATTAAATATGAAAAACTTCATGTTAAAATAAAATTTACTCAATTCTATTAAACTTTCTTGTGATAACTCTGCCGTTTTAGAAGACTCTTTTGCAGAAAGAAAATAGCAGCATGAAAACCGGAAGTGAATCCAACAGAACCCAGAATCCTGACACCTGGGAAACAATAATTTAACAAAAAGAATCAAGAAAGAACCAATAGGAAAACTAGAAATCACAGAGAAACTAGAGACACTCAAGACAACACAAAGAAAAAAAACCAAAGCATTTGGAAGTACTAACTCTTGTTCCCAAGGAGGGATCCTGTCTCTGAAAATGCAAGGGAGTCAGAGAAGGTCAGTAGCCCACAGGAGAAACAAAAGACCAGCAGAGATAAGCCCAGTAAATTCCCAGTTTGTAAGCTTCAAATACAGTCTGAGATTTTACTCTGAAAGTGACTGCCTCCAGATGGCAGGTTAGAGTTGGGGAAGAAATTCATTGCAGCACTGGGTGTATTTGGGAGTGATATAATCAGGATTTCCTACTTGGGGAAGGGGTCAGTTGTTTAAAACTCACCAACTCTAGAAGTCAAGTCACAGCACAACTACATCTTAGGACTTCTGAGACCACTCTACCATTGTGATGGGGTGAGGGGTGGTCACAAAAGATAGTCTTAAAGAGGGGGTGGGAAATTTAAGTAGCAGTTAAGTTTAGGCCCAAAAGAAGACAGTGGTTCCACAGCAGGGTGAGAAGCCAGGCTGGTGCTGTGGTTTTCTGAGGGGCCTAGGTCTCTAAGTTCTGGCATTGAGTTCAGTGGACTGCTTGACCCTTTACCCCCTTGCTGCTTATATCCAGCAAAGAGCTTGGTGGTCTGTTTTGATTTCCACATCTGCCAATGTCATCAGAGATATGACTCCACTTTGATGGCTGCCACATCTTGGGGTGTACAGACACATAGGCCTCTGGATAAAGGGGGCACCTCACAAACCCACAAGCCCAGAACTAGCAGAGACAGCAGCAACGGGATTGCACAGAAGGGGACGGACACTGAAGGGCCCTGAAGTGAACACTGCCCTAGGTCAGAAACTACACAATCAATTGACCCTGCCCAGCAGGAAAGGTGGGGCCGGACTCAGAACACACACAAAAAGTGGGCGTGGATACAACATAGACCCCAGCTGTGACTCACTATCATTCTGCCTTACCTGGTGGATTTCATCCTAGATGGATTCCCTGGATAGACACCACTCACCCAACACATGGAGGGATTATTGTGGACTCATTTCTTTTTCTTTGCTTTGCTTTGCTTTGCTTTGCTTCTTTTTTTCAGGGTTCTTTTCGCTTTTTCTTTTTTTTCCCTTTCTTTTTCTGTTAGTTTTATTCTTCTCTTTATCTTCTGTTTCTCATTTTTTCTTTTACCTGATTTTATTCTTTCTTTTATTCTTCTATTGAACTCTTTATCATACTTTTCTCTCCTCCCTCTCATCTTTCTTTTTCAAAATTTTGCTTCATTCATTTTGTTCTTTCTCCACTTCTCTATTTTATTATTAAGCTTTATTCATATTTTATATATTTAGCAGACTAAATGTGGTTATTGCTGAAATTTTTCTATTATTAATAAAGTTCTAATTGTCACATTTAGTAGATATTCACATGTCAATATTTGGCTTATCTTTGTTTTCATATTATTGCAGATCACTTTTCTGTTGATAAGGGTGGTACGGTTGTTGCTTCTATTGGTTCTTATGGTATGTCAATATCTGATTTGTCTCTGATTGTGTTATCGTTGCTGATTTGTTTGCTATTGTCAATGGTGGCATAGTTGCTGCTGTCAGTTGATTTTTACTGTATGTTAATACATGGTCTATTTTTGTGTCATCAACATTACTGCAGTTTATTTCGTTCTCTCTGTATGGTGCTGGGGATTAAGCTCTCAGAAGAAGGCTGGACACTAAGAAGATCTCAAAAATTATAATGAGGAGGTTTAAGAGAAGTGTAAATACCAAAACATAACCAAATACAAAGACACATCACAGAAAGGCAGTTTCTAACCAAAGGGTTCTTCACAGGAGGGACAATCTCTCTACTGTAACTGATCTTCAGTTTGCAAAAACAATAGAAATATGAAAAAAGCAAGACAATAAGAGATCTGGAAAAATCCTTTGCCCCTCAAAAACCAATCTCGTGGATACCAAAGTAGAGGAAGTTATGGGCAAAGAACTCAAAACCCAAATGGTCAAAATGTCAGAAGGTCTCAAAGAAGAAGCACAAAAGCAACTTCAGAAGATGCTTTGAAAGATTAAAAAGGATTTTATTAAACAGATAGAGGATTTTACTAATAAAATATTTGATGAATTTAAAGAAACAGACAATGAACTAATTGAGTTAAACAAGAGAAAACAAACTATGGACCACCCATTTGGTAAAGAACTAGAAATTATAGAGAGAGCAAACAGAAATACAAGGTATCAAAAAATTCAGTAGAAAGCCTAGCCAACAGATTGAACCAATATGAGGATAAAGTTTCAGAAATTGAAAGCAAAATGAATGTAAACCATGAGCACGATGATACCCTAAAACTGACAAGACAATGTGGAAGCTTAATCCAACAGCTGCTGCATGACTCTAGACAAAGCATCATAATTATAGGCATAAAGGAAAACTTAGAAGATGACCAAAAGGTATAAAAATTTACTCAGTGAAATAATAGCAGAAAACTGTCCAAATATAGGTAAAGAATTCAGTATTCAAGTACACAAATAGCCACAACCATAAAAGAACCTTTCCATGACACATCATAATAAAAATTCCAGAAATTCAATAAAAAGAGAGAACACTAAAAGCTATTAGAGAAAAACAGTGAGTTACTCACAAAGGCAAGCCTATTAGAATTATAGCAGATTTCTCAGCATAAACCTTAAAGGCCAGAAGAGATTGGAGTGAAGTTTTCTAAACCCTAAAAGCAAGCAACTGTTCACTATGCTTTGCACACCTCTATGTCCTGCAAAATGGGCCTTAAAAACTGATGAAGAGAAGTGTTTCTCAACAAAAGAATCCTAAATAAATACACTACCACAAATTATATTACCAAAAACTGACACATAGATTTAATAAAACCTCAGTCAAAATACCAACAATAATCTTCACAGAAAACAACTCTTAAATTTATATGGAACCAGAAGAGCAAAAGCAATCCTAGGCAACAAAGGCAAATCATGAGGCATCACACTCTCACATTTCAAGTTATATTACAGAGTTACAGTGATTAAAAACACATGGTACTGGCCCCAAAACAGACATGCAGATAACGGAACACATTAGATAATACAGAGACAATCCCACTCACATTCAATCATCTGAGCTTTGACAAAGGAGCCAAAAACATACATGGGAGAAAGGATATCGTCTTTGATAAATTGTCCTGGGAAACTGGTTATCCACATGCAGAAGAATGAGTATAGACCCACACGTATCACCCTGTACTAAAATAAAATCAAAATGGGTAAAAGCCTTGATTTTAAGCAGAAACACCGAATTTGCAGAAGGAAGAAAAGGGTAAAACTCTTTAAGACGTAGACACAGGCAAAGACTTTCTGAAGAGAACCCCAGTTGTACAAGAAATAATGCCAATACTTAACAAATGGGATTATATCAAATTAAAAAGCTTCTGCACAGCAAAGGAAATCAACAACAGAGTGAAGAGACAACCAACAGAATGGGAAAAAAATTCTTGCCAGCTACTCTTTGGACAGAGGACAAATATCTAGAATACATAAAGAAGTTAAAAAATTAGACCCCCTCAAATGAAAGGCCTAATCCAAAAATAGGTCATTGAAATGAGTAGACACTTCTCTGGAGAATTAATGGTCAGCAAGTATATGAACAAATGTTCAGTGTCTTTGGTCACTAGAGAAATGCAAATCAAAACATCATTGAGATTCCATTCTACCCCAGAAGCAGTGACTATCATCAGAAACTCAAAAAACAAGAAATCTTGGTGAGCATACAGGGAAAAAGAAACCCTTGTACATTATTGATGGGACTGTAGACCAATACAAGCACTATGGAGAGTTTTCAAAAAACCAGAAATAGAAATAAGTTTGACCGAGCTCTACCTTTTCTGGGTATCTTGCTAAAAGAATTAAAGATATCATATTACAGTGACACAGTACATGCGTACCCATGTTTATAGCAGCACAACTCAGAACAGCTAAATCTTAGGAGCAGTTTATATGATATCAACAGATGAATAAATAAAGAAAACATGGTTACACCCAATGGAGTACTACTCCGTCATAAAAAGGGTAAATATGAGTCATTTGTAGGAACACACATGTACCTTGAGATCATAATGCTAAGCGCAATAAATCAGACACAAAAGGTTAAGTAACACATAGTTTCACTGAAGTGAGAAACCCAATGTATAAATAATTTAAAGAGCAAAGTAAAAGATAGATGATAAGAATAAGGGAGGTAGATCTTTTGCAGATAGGAAAGAGATCCAGGAACAGAGAGCAGGGAGGGAAGAGAAAATAAAAAGGAATAGGATGTGATATGTTTATGTACTAACTACCAACAATTAATATATTTATTATGTATCACAAACATGTACTAATAAAAATAAAAATAAAAAAGAAAGAAAGAAAATTCTATCTAGTAAAAATTAAGTGTGCCAAAAAAAAACCTCTGGAAGATATATTTAAAAGGTTAAAAGTTGAAGTTATTTAATATTACATTGAAACATCGTTCAAACAAAACAATTAAAACTATGACTACTTTTCTTATTATCATAAGACCATATTAGAAAGAGTTTGGAGTTGGCAAGGATTTACTGTATATACCTGGGTAAAATCACTGATAACAACTATGACAAGCTATACTAACTTTCCTTAAAACTTTCCCAGGTCTGCTACTACTGACCAAAAATTAGTGAGATTTTACTCATCTTCATTTCTCATATTTAGTTGTAAATGATATCATTTTCCTTCTTTGAAATGTCTTTGCATTTTTTGTTTTTTTCTGGATTTCTCGACCACTCACAGGCTCTCGATTTTTGTCACGTCTCCCAAATAACTTGCAACAGTCACCTAAGTAGCACAGCAAGGTTTATGCTCTTTAATCTGAAATTTCCTTATGCTTTATCAAATTATGTTCTTGAATCCACTTTTACTATCTTTTTTCAGCTCTTTAAATGGTTTATAATCCCTTTCCTATTTAATATAACCATGTCTTGAGCACAGTTCCTACCTAGAAGCTTATACCTGTTATCTTTAAACTTGCAGTAATTCTTTTAATGATCACCCCCATTTTAGAAATAAAAACTGCATAGAGATGTTATGTAACAGTAAGTGAGTTATGTGTAAATATCAGAGCTTGCTTCAAAGCCCCCTTTGCTTCAAAATTCACAACACCTCATGGTGACACCTGAGTAGGTTTTACTTTGCCTATCACCCCAAACTCTCCACGGACAGGCTCTGAACTATCTTTTCTGCCCTTTTTTTCTTTCAGCATCTTCTTCTATCTTTGAAGTCCATTGTTGGGCTGTGCTATAAATGACTCACGTTCATCCATGCTTCAGTGGGTCAGATCACAGTAAATGACTTCTTGTTTTCCTGGAAAATGCTTCCTTGCTTTAATAGGACATAATGGTTTCATAACTAAGTTTTAGAAGATAGTTTGTTTCGAATTTAAAGTTTCAAATGGTATGGATGTCTCAAACACGATGGCACAAACACAGTTCTACCTATTGCTCCTGCAAAGTACAACTAAAAATTCTGAACCCTTCAAACAAAGCAAACACGAGAGGATTCTCAAAGGCAGAGAAATAAGGGCAGTAAGCTCAAGAGTCCCCAGAATCCAAAGAATGACCTGTCAGTGAATTTTCTGTTTTCTTTATGCTTCATATATTACAAGCTGGGTCCTGAAGAAACCAGAAAACTGGAGACATCAATGAGCACAGACAAATTATACAAGTATGTGAAAAGCTTGCTCTCTCTACTCAAAAGGCCAGGGAAAGGTGACCTAACAAAATAGAAAACTTTTAGATAATACTTTACTACAGCCAGTCTCCACAGGAAGATCTATGGCCCCAAATCCCCACCACCCAGCAAAGATTGAATGGCAGCTTCAATTTTCATGCTCTACACATTGCAAACAGGCTCCCCTCAGTCCCTACTGGGATGGAAGAGAAAAGGCCAAACATGGAACTGGGATCCCCTCTGCAGAGGCCTCACAGAGAGCCTGAACTTGTATCTCCACGCTGTGATAATGAGACTCCTCCCTCCCTTCCTACTCATTGGGAGTGTCACTAGAGGCCCACTGGGGTTAGGATTTTTACCACGGATCTTATGGGGTAGGGAAGTCTTTGTTATCATGTAGCGTTAAAGATGGTCATGATAAAAAAGATGGCAACGGTTATTAATTATTCTTTCCCTCAGAAAACAGCTGTATCATTTATCAACGTGTTAGTGTTGTAGAACAGTGATGATCTTTCACTTCAAATAGACTGGAAGGATGTCTGGATCATTCAGTGAATGAGATTCAGTGACTCTTTGAGGAGCTCTCTTCTGGGTGGACAGTGTTTCCTGCCCCTTCTCTGGCACTTTATGCAAAAGAGATTGGAAGCTAGAAGCTGATGGAATGTTTCAGTTGTATGTACCTGTGCTTTTTGTGTACTCAGGCTTTTTAAGTAAATCATATTGCTTTTTAAGTAAACAGATGGAGAGGAAGGAAACCGAGGCCATAGAGGACAGATACTGGGAAACTGACTTACCTATAGGTGACAAGAAGCTTTTTTTCAAGACGTGGCAGACTAAAGATGTTCTAAGCTCATACCTGTTTTGTGCAGGTATTTATGTTGGACAGGCCCAATAAGTAATGTAGAAAATGGCCAGAGGCAGTGACATCATAAATAGGGCTATAACCATGTCATTAGGCAAGAGGTTGGAAAGTTCTGGACCAGAGAGTTGGCTTTTAAAGTCCTGTTTGGGGCTGAGTATCTAACTCAGGGATAGAGTGCTTACTTAGCTTACGTGAAGCCCTAATTTCAATCCACAGTACTGGTGAAAAAAGTACATCTTTGCCTCTGAGTGTGTATTTGATAGGGGAATGGAGACAGTCCTATGGACTAACTAAAGTAGTGAAGAAGTTGGTACATTATATGGGCAGTGTGACTTCCTGTTGGTTCCATGAATTTCTAAATGTATTAACAGTAACAGTGAGGATTCTGTTCTGCTTTTACTTCTTTGGGCGAGAAGCTGGAGAAAAACAAAGCCAGGGAGACAGGAAAGATCCTGACCAGCAAGTCATAGCAGCAGCTGCTTTCCTCAAGATTGGTTTGCCTAATTAGTTTTTCTATTGTGCAAGCAGAGAAACTCTTATTTTTTTTATTTGTAAAAGTAAAAAAAGAATTTAAATTCTTTCATTAGTAACCAAAGGGAAAAATTAAAAAGAAATCTTTACAGGCCCAGTCTAAACTGTGAAGGGGCTTCCTGACTTAAAATTTAGCTGGAAGGGTAGACACCTTAATTTTGTTTTGCTAATCCTTCTTATTCAGAAACAAATTCAAGTTGCAAGTTTCAGAAGATGCAGCAGGGCTACTAAATAACCCAAGGTTCCACTACAGTATTACATGGTAAAGAAATTAAAGATGTTGGGGCTTCAGTTTGGCTCAGTGGTATATTGTCTGCCTAACCTGTTGCAAGGCCCTGGGTCGCACTCCTAGAATAGCAGCAGCAGCAGCAGCAGCAGCAGCAGCAGCAGCAGCAGCAACACAATAAAGTCAAAGATGTCATCATTCACTGTATGTAGACGGCACCTCGCTGGTTAATTCATTTACAAATAGCCTTAAGGGGTGAGAGGTAGCTTTCAGTGAAATAAATACAATCCCTGTCCCATTGATATACTTCTACTACTTTCCTTTATCATCATTATCAGAAATTTTAACTGACCATCGGGAGAACTATAAGCCATGGTCCTCCATTTCTGGCAGTACCTACTTAGTGATTTAGTGCCAATGTTATTATCTTGGAAAATAGAGCCATAATTTGTTTTTTTTCTGGAGGACTTCCCAAAATGCTGGAGGGAGGATGGTTTTTAGAACCTGCATCTTCAGAGTCCTCGGTCATTCTCAGAAAACAGAACCCAGACTTTTGTACCTCCTTTTGCCTATGTGTAAAATGTGTTAGCTCTCACTTCTTTCTGCTATGTTGGAAGTGTAGAGGAAAAAGGTCAGAGTAAAAGAGTTCAAATATAATCAGGTCAACTTTGTAGAAACGGATGTAAAATTCAATTCCTGCCGCTCGCCTCCTCCATGAATGCATATAGAATGTATGTATTTGAAAATCCCTCCAGACTGATGCTCTGATTTCCTTCTGAGCATGGTACTGAGATGAAAAGGGTACACTCCTGTGTCTCCTCTGAACTTCGAGGCATCTTGTATCAAGTTCAAAGTCTCTTTGGCGTTAGCACCTAGATAATCTGATGTTCTCTTTTCTTTTGGAGGCTTTTTGTCTTCCATTTGTTTCTAGTGTTTTCATACATGATCACAAAATAGTAGTTTAGGCTGATCTTACCAAGCCTAGAAGCCTGTTTTCTGAATGGTCTCCACTTCCTTGGCCCCATAACTCTCCGGGTTTTGAGTGCATATCCTTGGAGGTGTATAAAATACTTGAAAATGTCTATGAATAAACGAAAAGTGTGAATGTTTTCCAAGGGACAGTTCCATGACAACAGTGGTAGAAGACATCAGGAAATCGTTATATTAGGAACCTATCTGCCTTATGTCAGTTTTCTGCTAAAACTTAAAAGACATTTTAGAAAACCACTTGTTTCCTATTGAACATTTCAATTAATTTCCAGTTATAGTCTGTGTTTCCTTCTAGTTCCCAGCCCATTGGAAGAACAAAGACATCTGACACTGGCAGGGTCTGGGAAACCATTGAGCCCTCCCTGGGTTTGGTTACCACCAATTATCTTGTTCTTATTCCCTCATTATTCAGTTTCTCTATCCCTTGGGGCAGTGATTTTTCCACAAAATCAAAATGCTTCAGATATATGGAAATGTTGACATTTCCATCAAAGGGAGAAAATAACTTTCTCTTCCCTCAGTCAAACTCCAGTGTCACCCAGTGTAGAAAATATGCTGTACTCACATTTCTGGCTAATTACCTTTTGCTGCTGCCACCTCCTGCTCTACAGAGAAGAAAACTATCCTGGAAACCATAATTGGAGAGTAGGTTATTTCCAGAGGAGGTCAGAGGTAGTCATTAATTTTAGCAACTAGTGGTTTGAGAAAAACTATCTGGAACAATGCAATAAGAAACCATCTCTTGGCGAATACAATTTTTTTAAAAGTTCAAATCCTTATTCTCCCTGTAAATATCATGTCAATAGCAATAAAAGCATTTCTGGAATAAAGGGTAGCTTTACTAAGATGTTTGCCTTGAGATATAATTCTCACCTTTCTTGATCAATGTAACAAACCCTCTCATGGCAAAATGAAATGTGTGATTGAGGTGGAATCTTCCTCAAATTATGACAGAGTCACATCAGGCACCATTAAGTGTTCCGAAAGTATCAAAATACTTCGAGGGAAAAATATGCTTCAGACTTCTTTGTGTTCTGGTGAAACTCATGATTATCTTAGTTTAGATTCCTGAACAGAGTCAGAAATTGTTTTGTGTTTTTCGAAAGAATAACGGTACAGACTTAATTAAAGTGATGGTAGGATTAGGTTTTTCTGATTTTTGAAGCAGGTTTCGCATGAAACAAAACAAGCAAAATTACAAAGCTTTAACAGGAAATATTACCAATTTTGGAAAAGGAAGATAATACATTTTGCAAAGGGTGCTTTGTTTGGAGAACACAGCTCCCTCCCTGTGAACCAAGTAGTGGCTTGGTCAGTCATCGCAGAGAGCCGCATCTGCCCCCACCGGCTCAGTGTTCACTGCATCGGCTGTCTGGTTTGCAGACACTTTGGGGAAGGTTTTTGCTTTGTTTCTGGTTTTAAAAAGATATTTAAAAAACAAACCAAAAACCCCACCATTTTCCTTTCTCTTTCTTCTTCCTTACTCCCCAGCAGTCCCCTCCTCCTCTTCTGTTCCTGTCTACCTTTGCGATTTCTAGCACATATGTGCTGTGCTGAATGCCAGCTTCAGGTCAACAGATGTTGTTATGAAAAACAAGAACTAGCAAATTAGAAGAGCTCATTGCTTTGCAATGTTTATTAGCATGCAACTGCAGTAATATGCTTTCTAATGTTTTAGTAGAGCTCTGTGGGCTTTCCTCTCAATGGTTTGTGGACTCATTCTTACTTGGAAATGGATCAGTCTACTTAAAAATGGATCATTTTGTGCAGATGCATTTAATTGATTAAAAATGTGTTAATGGGACTTTAGAAAAAGAAAGATGAGACTCAGACATATAATTTCAGTCCACCCATGGACTGAAATCTGCTCCTGCAGTATAGAAGGCATGCATAGTGGCTTCCTGGTATGATTCTATGTAGAAAGGGTGATGAGACTGGAGTATGATGTACCCAGGTGATGGCAGTAGCAATAAATCTACCCCCTAAAGCAGAACAGAGACTCAGGCATCTAATTCCTAGTGTCCTATCAAACTCTCAAGAGTATAAATGATGGTAGGAATTAAGAGTCAATTTCCCCCCCAGTGCAGAAGTCCTCCTCAATATATCACATAATCTTGAGTTTAGAAGTAGGTTTCTAGCCCTTTGATGACTCCATGTGTGGGTTCTGCCACAGCTTCCTGGGTCTGCACCAAAAAAGTCTCATCCTGCTTTGCTTTGCTTGCCTTGCATCTGGCTGAGGTTCAGCAGTGCAGCCCCTGTAAACCTTTCCCCATTCCTAATGCAACTTCCTTCCTGTATTGGTTAGGATTCTCTAGAGAACTAGAATCTATCTGTCTATTATCTATCTGTCTGTCTATCTATCTATCTATCTATCTATCTATCTATCTATCTATCGGTCATCTATTTATCCATCAAATTATGTGAGGGGGTTTATTAGATAGCTTACAGGATCAGAGGCAGGAAAGCCTACAATGCTGTCTCCAACCTGGAGAGCTGGAGGATCCAGTTGCTGTTCAGTCCGAGAATTTGGAAGATTCAGAACAAGAGCAGTCAAGGATTCACTACCAACCCCAGACTGAAGGCCTGGTGGCTTCCTGGAGAGTTGCTGGAATGATTCTGTGTAGAAACTGGAGCCTGATATGCACAGGTTTTGGCAGTAACAGTAGATCTACCCACTCAAGCAGAACAGAGCTTCTTTTAAATACAAGCTTACTTCTCCCTTCTTCCCTTTCATCCCATCCAGGCTACAAGCTTATTGATTGGTGTCACCTACAGTCAGAGTGGGTTCTCCCCTCAATTTGGTGACCTGCATGTCAATATCTCTGAAAATACTCACAGAGACACGCAGAAATGTGTTTTACTAACCTCCTAAGTGTTTCTTAATCTAGTCAAATTCACGTATGATTAACAGCCACAGTTCCTCTAATTCCCACTTCGGTCTCAAGGCCTCTCCTACCTTCTCCTGTCACCTTGAGATTGCCTGTCCTCCTGGGCACACCACAGCCTGACAGTGCTCCTCCTAAGTAGAGGTGCTGAAGTCTGAAGACCTGGTAGAAGTGATCTGACTAATAAAATGTATGTTTCCTTTGGGACCACCTTTGGTTCTATTATACTGTCAACATCCTTCTTATATGAATTAACATTCTAAGAATATTTCCAGGGAAGAAATATTGTATTAGTGAATCTGTGTCTCTTGGACTGTTTATTGAAAATCACTGTTCTACAATTTGTCATTTCCCTTCAAGCCATCTTCTTGGTGTTGTTGGAAAGTTCCCAAGCCAAGCCAAACCAAACCAAACCAAACTGAAAAGAAGACTCTTTGCACCAAGGAGATAAGAAGGCAGCATTTAATCTTCACACCAGCGAACTGTTGGATCACGCCAGTGGACTGTTGCAGGATAATTCCTCAGAGGCAACAGTGCTGAATTTAGGAAGAATTTACTTTATATAGAATTTAGAAGTGGGAGGTACAAAGCAAGGGACAAAATGTTACAGAGCTGGTTACATACATTGATTCATATATTGACAGGCAGACTAGTCTTGAAACAAAGGAATTGTTTATCATAATATAGAAACACTCCAGGAACAAGGGAAGAGGGCCCTTACAGAGTAAGCGTAGTTAAAGGAATTGCCACAATATAGGAACGTCATGGGGAGGGGCCATTGAATTAGCCCAGGGTGCCTTAAGTTATAGACAATTACTCTGACTCAGTGCTCATCAGAGGTGTGCAGCTGGACTATAGACACAGTCAGGGTTAATTGAATTCAGCAGAAACAGCAGAAACTCAGTCAGAGACTTCTAATTGATCATGAAGTTTGTTACCTTATTAATGTGTTCCTATGTTATAATTGTGCCCCAACATATGTAGTTATTTGACTTACTCTGAAAAGAAGATGGGCTTCTGCAGTGAGGCTCTGGAAGTTTAACCATTCTGGTGGATCTTTAATAGAGGAAATAAGAAAAAGCAAGACAGAGGACTAGATAAAAGGATTGGATCTGGAATGTGTCCCATAGGCCTATTCGTTTAAGGTTCAGCCCCCAGCTTGGCACTGCCAGGAAGGGGTGGAAACTTCCAGAGGGGGAGCCAAGAGAAGTCTTCTGTCATTGCGATGTGCTCTGAAGGGACAGTGAGACTCATTTCTGTCCTTCTTCTCTCTTCTCCTAGCACCAGCTTTACTCTGCACCATGATGCACTGCCTTGCCACGAGCCCAAAAGAAATAGGTCAATCATTCATGAACCATGAGCCAAAACGAAACTTTCCCCTTTGTAAGTTATCTCAGGTACTTGTCACAGTAATCAAAAGCTGAGTAACGTACAGTGACTTTTATGGATTGCACATACTTTTTTTAAAAGTTACTTATAAAGAGCTTGAGAATAAAAGTAGTACTTGGAGAAATTTCAACCTAAGAACAATACATTTAGAGGGTGGATGATGTTAGGTAAACCACTGGCAGTACATATAGACACTAAAAGGGTAGCAATTTGAGATACTGTTTCAGATAATTCAAATACCTCATACTGATGAACATTTCTCGTCTTTTGGTTCTATTTTAAAATCAATTTTGTGACCAATTTAGACAGTTGTTATTAGAGAATTAGTCTAGGGGAAAATCTCTAAAGAAAATATAAATGATGATAATAGTTAATCTATGAGTAACAGTTAAAATTTTTTTTTACATTTCGGTATCTTTAAACTATCTATATATAGCTTGTGTTATCTTTGTAATGGAATAAAAGATTTGATTTGGACATTGTAATGCCTCTTTTTACCTTCTCCTCCTTAGCCTAGTAACTGCGCTAGAGTGTAAGATAGCATATGCAAGTGTGGGCACTAATACAAAAGCTCTCAGACAACACACATTTTTGAAAATTTTTTCATTCTTCAGTTTTAAAATCGCATCAATTTCCCTTTGTTTAAAAAAATAATTGAAAACAAGCTAAGTGTCTGAAAAAAAGAGTTCAGACATATACAGAAAAAATTGGAGCCCCTTAGGAAAAATATTTGGATCCTGTTTTAAAATAGTATCTATACATGGAAAGTCTGAAATATTTTTGAATTCACACTCAAATAGTTTTGCAAGAATTTTTAATTAGTTGCCTTGGTAAAGAAAAATCTTGAGCTTTTAGAAGAAACCTTGCTTCAGAAACTCATGAAATTGTCCCATCCTACCCCAAATTTCCAAACTACAATCCACCATAAAATACATATTTTTTCAATTTGAGGCTGATGTTATACAGAGCAGTGTGGTGAGAAGACCACCCTGACTTTCAGGTCAGCAAGGAGAATGCCCAGCTTACAGAATCAAAATTGGTCTCCATGGTCGTTAATGCTCCACCATTCACCTCATTGTTCCTTCATTAGCACGCTCTTATTTGTTCTCATTGGATGGTAATGAAGGGGAAACAGATTTCTAGACTTAGGAATGGTGTTTCTTAGTTTCTTCATCTACATAATCAGGGATTTGCCCCAAATCCTTTCAACACCCCTACCAGATACAAAACTCTCAGGTTCTTATGTTGCAATATGTAATTCTGAAATTGCTCACAGATACACATGCCAAGAAAACTTCAGTAAAACTCTGGAACAGAAAGTCAGAGTCTATGAAATTTTGTAGTTTTACTTTTGGCATTTTTAGCATGGATAATAGTAATAATTAGCAGTAGTTTCCCTCTTTCTTTAACTTTGTCCTATACAGAGGAGGAATTATGCTGTTCCAGATTTCTGAGCCATCTTTAGAATTATTCTCTCTCTTTTATTCATGAATTTTCTGTCCCTTTTCATCGTATTTTATACTCTGTATCCTGTTTATTTTCCTTTTCATTCTTTGTTCATTCTTCTATTTATTCTCTATTTGCTTTACTTATTTTCCCTTTTCTTGATTCCTCTTTGAGGTTTTGTGAAATTACTGTCCCTTGAATACAATAAACATAAAAGTACCAGCATTCTTGGGCCTTAAAAGGAACATTATTTTCCAGAGAATAAAATTATTCCCTTTTCATGCTTGGGAATTGGTACACGTCTTACCCTTCAATTATGATGACATTCTGAATATGTGGGCCCATTGCTTGCTTTCCTTCCTAACACTAAGAACTCATTTTATTGTAGTTCCCCCAAAACTTCTGGAAATATATCTAACATTCCATGAGCATTCTATCCCACTTCAGGCCTAATATTTAGACTACCAAATTGTGGCTCAGAGAAAAGCTTCCTGGATTTTTAAATTACTTTATTGATATGGTCAAATTCAGACAGAAAAAACAATGGATAGCCTACATTCAGTAAGCATGTGATCCTTTCCCTTTCTCGTTTCCCTTTCACACCTAGATGGGTTTGCACAGCCAGGATGTGCACAGGTTTAGTGTCAGGAGTGTGGGCCTGGCCAGAAGGAGGAGGTTATCTAGCTGCCACTGGAGAAAACTGCCTGATTTAAAAAAAGAGTCTAATAGCTAATTCTGTCAGCCTTGTGGTGCATCTGAGGACCGCAACAACTGAAGAATGACAGGGATGTGACTCCTTCAAGGACTTTATTATTATCGTAGCTCCATAGTAAATACAGGGTTGCAAGATGCAAATTGATTTTATCAAAAAACAGAAAAATAACTTTTTTTATTTTAGAAAGCAAAACAGAAAATAGGGTAGAAGTAGTACAGAATTAAAAAAAAAACAGTAAGGAATCAACACTAGTCGGATCAAGCACTTGCCAGAAGAATAATTCTTGACATGCAGGAAAAAAGTCATAGCCATGTAGAATAGTCTAGAATTCACAGAAAAATATCTCAGAAAAGACTTAGGGGAAGTAGTGATAAATGAATGTGTGTGTGTGAAAGAGGGAGAGACTCACACACAAAGAGTGAAAGTTTAATAAAGAATATATTCCCCAGTATCTTTCTTTTAAAGAACAAATTTTTATTGTTTACCTGCCTCCAACATGTTCTAACATCTAGGACCTCGATGACTAGTTTTGTTTTCAAATGTGCAATTGTGTATATGCTCCTGGGATTTACATCTGACGACTTAGTGCCATGACTGTGTTGAGAAAGAAAGAATATTTTTGAAGCAATAAGTTTAAGATGCTCTCCACCTTACTCACCATAAAGCTCATTACTATTTCAGAAAACTGAGAGCGATTCTGGTAGGAAGGACTAGAAAAGGTGTGCTCTTGTCCAGAGGAGTGACCACTCCCATGTTAATCATGAGCATAGAAGTATTTTTGTTTTTATGCTCATGATTAAAATATGTATGATATATTAACATATTATATAATATATAAAAGTTTTATATATATGTAGTAGAGAGAGAGAGACAGAGAGAGAGGGAATTTAATAGATTTTGAGACTATTAGGAAGCGTTCAAGTTTGTACTGACTCTCTTGATGATTTCAAAATCTCCTGGTGATTTGCAGCCTCTTGGAATGCACATGTCTGGAGCTGTCCTAACAGTGGACACTTGTGGTTTATTTGGGGCTAAACCCTCCTAGCAGCAGCACTGTTGTCAATCAGGGATCAAATGTTGATTTTATGGTGCTGAAAGAGGCAGCTTTCCCTGTCCCATTACTAACTAAGGATCACTACTGGTTTTTTGTTTGTTTGATTTAACCAGGAATCAAACTCAAGACCTTGCGCTTGCCAGGCAGGCGTTGTGCCGCTGAGCTATGTCCCTGACTTAGATCACTACATTTTAAAAATTTTGCTCTGTTTTGTTCTCTGGTCTTGAACTTACGATACTCCTGTCTCAGCTTCTCCAATGTTGGGATGAGAGTCATGCACAACCAATTGAAAGATTATGACGTGGCTGGGGGTGAGCAGAAACCTTTGCCTTGCAGTGTGAGGCTCTGGGTTCTCTCCTCAGGATTATAAAAAAACAAACAAACAAACAATAATGACAGAATGTTTTCTTTTCCAATCTTTTTTTGGCCTATCAGTGTGTCGGTCAATGTGTACTCTTTTTCTGACTACGTCACACAGACTATTTTCCAGCGCACACTGATTGCTGACAGACATGTTCTTTTGAATTCAGCATCATTTCTTAACAATTCCTTGCATCTCCTTTCATTCACCCAAGGAACCTGGGATTCTGGGTTTTCAGAGTTTACATCTTCACTGCAGTTAGAGGATAAGGGTGGGTAGGGAAGAGTGGCTCTGGGGACTCTGAGGCTCACATTCAATCCTGAAGCGAGAGCAGTTGCCTGGGAAACAAAACCTTTTAAAAAATCTCATTTTTGCATGAATCTTCAAATCTTCTAATGGCAGGACATGCTTCTGTGTTTGAAAGGCCTTGAAATCTAAGGTCCAAGAAATGGAAGTTTATTATGTGTCCAATCTATCTCCCGATCTGTAGCTATTTT
This sequence comes from Cuniculus paca, assembly GCA_004365215.1. Classification (NCBI taxonomy): domain Eukaryota; kingdom Metazoa; phylum Chordata; class Mammalia; order Rodentia; family Cuniculidae; genus Cuniculus; species Cuniculus paca. The sequence continues at coordinate 8,328 of RJWT010003288.1, read as the reverse complement.
CTATCACACTGTTATCACACAAAGGAACATATATACATTAAAAACAAAGACAAACCAAACAGGCTAAACTGTTTTTCTCTGGTCCTGGGAGTCTAGAGGCATCAAAGAGCAGTAGAAAGCCTTCAGCAAAGCAGGCACAAGACTTGTCTGAAAATACCTTGAACTGGTAACTTAAATTTTAACTTGCAGTGTGAGCTTGAACTAAGTGTCTCAAGTAAATGTGCCCAGCCTCAGTTTCTGAATTGGTAAAAGACATAGTTGGCATGGTCTCCAGTGCACCAGCTCTCCCCAACACCTATCCTCATTGTACTAATTACCTGATCCTATGAGAGTATAACTTAAGGCTACTGCTCAGTGTCTTTCATAAACTCTAACTGCATATGATAGTGTAGCCAGGAAAAACTTTCTTTACCCTCTCTTGCTCTGGACCAAATTAAACTGCAAATTAAACTGACAAAAGGCAAATTAACAAGAGAAAAGAAAACTTATTCAAGTTCACAGAAGAACTTTGCAGAAGAGACATGTAAAAACTCAAAGAAGCAGCTAGCCGTGAGAACTTACGCAACATTTTTTAAACAGAAAGCAATAAATTGTAGAGAAGTGACCAGACAAAATAAAACATTTGGGTTTCTATGGGTAGCAAATTGTGGGAAACTATAGATATGAGGGATGCTAATGGAAGATTAAGGTTATTTAGATTTTTTTTTTTAAATGCAGACTCAAATCTCCAGTGATAAGTGTTATCTCCTGTGATTAAGAGTTATTCTGCCTCTTCCTAGTACGGGAAAGGGAGACATCTTTACAGTTTAGAAATAAGTCTTGCTTTTAGGCAGAAAGGGGAGGCAGAAAGCCAGCTGCTTGTCAATTGCTTTCAGCTCAGAATAATCCTTATGCCAATGTAGCATATTTTGAAACCTTCATTAGCATATTGCTAGCTTTTTCTGGTCCTGCTTTCTATAGACTAACTTAGTGGCCCATTACAGATTAATCAAGGGCATTAATTATAAAGGTGGATTTTTTTTTTACATTTAAAGTACCCAAGAAAGGTGCTAATTTTTCAAAGATTACATAAGCTCAAGTGTGTACATTTATTAGGAATTTATTTTTCCTTCAGGAATACATTCAGTAGAAATTTTGATTATGAGATAATTATCATAATGAGTATGTATATATGTATGTTTATCTACTTCACAAAGCCAATGTTTGGAATGGAATTATGCTACCCTCTAAAGGGTAGTATTACTGTTTTATTCTCCAAAAGTATAATCTAGTAACAGGAAAGTCTCATTCTTTGTGTTGGGGAGAGAAGGGCAACTATTTTGCTTATTCTGTTGTTACCATGTAATATTTTGTTTTGAGTTATGTAAACAAAAGACATTTTTCTTAGGGTAGCCTCATTAATGAGTTCATTATTAAAAAAGTAACAATTTGCATTTTTTGAGCTCATGTGTCTTTTTTCCCCTGTATATTTCCAGTCTTAGGCATCCAACAAGAGTGCTCTAAATGAGCAGTTTAGGCTTCTCCTTTCTTCAAGAGCAGGGAACTTGCCTTCAAATGAACCTTACTTCCCTTCCCTGGCATTTCTTGCCTCTTATCTCCAAACGTGCAAATCCACCTACTGCTTAAGACCTATTTCAAATGCTCCCTCACCCCTCATTGCCTTTGATGCTATCCTCCTCTTTGAGCTGCCACTGGAATAATTTCTTCCACATCTTTCTTGCTAACCATATCACTGTCTGACATGATCACCACTCCTTCGCTGGGTAACTTGGGCCTTGGACTGGCGCGAGAGCTGTTGATGGTCTGGTTTCAGCAGACAGCGTGGTGCCTTGCCCGAAGCTGGTCCCTGAAAATATTTCAAGAATAAGCGAAAGTGGGAGAAATGACACTGCCGTCTTGACAATCCTGTTGATTATGTCTGGCAAATCTTTTCATTACTTATTTCCCTCTGGTAGATATTCCAAGAACAGGGTTTAATGTGAATACCAACCCAAGTTAAGACAAATAGAGCCTTACAGTAAATCTTCAGTGATATGACAAACGGTAAAGTCAAACATGTAGTTTAGTCCAGTGTTAAGAAACAAGTAGCTTATCAATTATTGTCTAATTGATATGTATTTATTTGACTTATCTCTCTATTCACATGTAGTAAAGAAGTTAATTTCTTTCCTTGCTTGTACCATATGGGTGTGTTAGGGGTGAGGAAATAAACTAAATTGTACTTCTCCAACCACCAGAATGCAATATTTGTACACTGAAGCCATAACCCCCAATGTGACTGTATTTGGAGACCCACTCTTTAAGAGGTCACTGAGATTCAATGGTCAGGAGTGTTGGTTCATCATTTGACAGGACTGAAACTTTGGTAGGACAGCCTTTCCATGTGAGAAGAAGTAAGATCTGTATCCGTGGGGCAGATACAGAGTTCCCACCCGGACCTGAGCCCGCTGGCACCTTACTCTTGGACTTCTAGCCTCTAGGTCTGTGAGAAAATCTACTGGTTCTTTAATTAATTAATTTTATTGGTGCATTTTAGATTTACATAGTGATCACCTTCACCATAGGGAATTTGTACCTGAACATGGTGACGTGTCACGATTCTTCTTTTTGTTCCATTTCCCTACTTTCCCTTCAACTCCTCTTCCCCTCCTTATTTACAACAGTTTCATTTCCATTTTTCTTTTGTTTTGTCTCTTTTTTTTTCTTTTCCCTTCCTTCCTTTTCACCTCCTCCCTCCCTGGTTCCCCTTCCCATTTGAATGTTTTCTTCCTATTTCACAATATCTATTATATCCCAGTGTTTCTCTGGTGTGAGAAACCAAAAGTATAAAAAAGGACCCAAGTGTATAATAGATACACTGCTGTTTAAACCACCCAGCCTGCTGTACTTTGTTACAGCAGTGTGAGCTGACTACAACAGAAGGGATCATCTTGGAACTTTTTTTTTTTTTTTTTTTTGAGACAGGGTCTTAATAAGTTGCCTAGGCTGGCTAAGTCAAACTTGTGGTCTTTCTGCATCAGCCTCCCAAGTTTCTGGGATTACAGACATGCACCACCAAACCTGGTTTCATTTTAGAATTTAAACAGGTAAAACTCTTTCTACAGGCTTGCCTGCATTCACTGTTACCAATTTTTGTCCCCAAAAGGGGTCTTTAGTTGCACTGTTAAGGTTGTTTTGATGTTCTCAATCAATTAAAAACATTTATGTTTCATGGTCATTTTGAATTTAGAGAAGAACTGGAAGTCTCACAGTGCCAGGTCTGGTGGAAAAGGTGAATGAAGACGCAGCATAATGTCTGCTGGATGGCCCTTGGCTGCAACATTCACTGTATTTTTCAGCGTAACTTGGAAAGACTCTCAGGAAAGAGGATTTCCAGAAGTGCTTTAGAAAGTTACAAGAATGATGAGATAGGAGTGTTTGAAGTGGGGTGGGTATTTTGAGACAGATAAATGGCAATGTGTGTTTTGTTGTAATTTTGTAAAATTTAAACAAGCACCATAGCTTTTATTAATCATCCCTTGTGAAACTCTTTGCATAAAATTAAAATTTAAACATGCACTATAGTTTTCAACATTCCTTATCAAACTCTTTGCAAGAACCCAAACACATTTAATAGGTGATATTATGTCTATTTTTAAAAGTGATTCATAATGTGTAAAGTTTTTTCATATAGTGATCTAATTTGAATTTTGCTTAACTTCTAAGAGGTAGACAGCAGTTATTTTTAGTCCCATACTGTAGAGGAAGATATCTGAACTGTGGTCAACTTCCCTAGTTTAGTAGCTCATAAACATGGAAAGCAGAACTTTAATCTCAGTCTTGTTCCTCCTGCTACAGGTGTGCATTGCCACAGTGCAGTGACTAAGCAGGTGGCTGCAGGCATCAGCTGCCTGAGTGTGGAACCCGGTGCTGCCCCTACTAACTGTACTGTCTAAGACTTACTGCATGGAATGTTTCCACACCTCAACCTCCTATCAGTAAGATGTCAGTCTCCATTGCCCTTTTCTTGAAGTAGGTATGCTACATTGTGGCGGCTCTAGTATTTCAGCCTACAGCATCTGAGGCTGCAATCTCTTTCATTTGCATTAAGTCCAGTGTCACAGAACACTCAAAATGGGCTAAGCAAAGAAATTTGGTTACACACAGAAAGACAACAAGGGGAAATAAGAGTCTTGGATTCACAACCAGCCCATGCCCAAAGCTTAGGAAATCTGACAGGTGGGTTAGAATCTCAACTGCATGAGCCCTTGGTGGCACCACAACCAATGGACCCCAGAAGGAATCCTGCTCTGTGTTTTATACTCAAGGGATGTGAGCTACTTGACACTGTCCCCTCTTAGTTAGATCAATGAGGGCTAAACCAGAATTGAGACAGAATGCTTCTTTTTAAGCATAAAGTCTTTACAAACTATGTCAATTAATATTTGCTACTATTATTTCCCTTGGTCTTTGGATGTCACCTGGGACAAATCTAAATTTCACTTTGCTTCAGTTTGTCAAGATCTTGGGGAAATGCTCAGGGAGGACCTTCTGTACCTTCCAGAGGGGATGACAGCAAGCCACTGTCAGCTGCCAGCCAAGCTCCCTTCCTGTCCTGTGACTGTAGCAGCCCTTTCTAGAGCAGACTAGAGGGGGGCAGTGTTGTTATACAGAATAAACACCATGGTGCCTACAGAAAAGTGCTCAGGGAGAGATTATCTGAGACTAGTTGCCCCAACTAGAAGTTGTTGGAAGTCACAAGAAGGGAGTCCCCAAAGAGGCTGTGGAAATCCCAGGTGGTGTAGAGAGAAAAAGCTCTGAATGAGAGACAGGCTTCTCCTTCATAAACCTGGAGCAATTCCATGAAGTTGGAATAAGAGATGGGGAAAAAATGCCTTGGTACAATTCAAGAATGGAATCACATATCCATACATTCACACCTGAGTTGTCATATCTCTGAGCTAATTGCATAAAAGGGTTACATCTTCATGTCTTGCATTTTATGAGGGTCAGATAAAGTTTGCTAAACATTCTAAGCTGCTTGGATGAAAGATGCAAGACAAATAGCTGGGATTATTATGCTTATGCACAGTAATCACTAGCAGGTAGGATTCTGCCTCTGTATTGAATCATTTCCATGCTGAGTTGAAAGAAGTAATATAGTTGAACTGGAAGTATTTTTGCTTTTTCAGAGAGCTGGAATGAAAGCTAGAGCCTAGAATATTTCTCCTGATCTGAAATGTATGAAAACAACAGTAAGAAAATACTTTTTGGTGTAGATGGGGAAGACCCCTTAATGAAGCATTTATTTGCATCTAATTTCTATTTTTTTAACCAGGTTCATTTAATTTGATAGCAAATCCAAGCTTCAGTGTAACATCATGGAAATCTAATACAGATGTATAATGCAGAGTGAGTCATTCATACTGAAATACAGTTGCCATGTCTGTGACAGTCACTTGAGTTTGTCCTAGTTTTCTGGGGCTGCCAGAACAATATACACAAACCATGTGGCTTCAATAACAGAAATTTATATCTCACAGTTACGGAGGTTAGAAGTCAAAGATCGAGGTGCCATTAGGGTTAGTTTCTGGTAAGGCTTTCTTCTTGGACTTGTAAATGGCCTTCTGCTCATTTTATCTTCACATGGCAAGAAGAGGAAAAGAAGGAGAGGGAGAGGGAGAGGGGAAAGAGGGAGAAGGAAAAGATCTAGGAAAAGATGAAGCCTTTAATGGAATTTGATGAGCAAAGCATCCCAGCTGGTGGGTGCTGTCTGTGTAGTATAAATGAAAAAGTTTGAAATTTAACCCCTCCCACACACATTTGCATAACTTAGTTCACCTACCACGTGGTGGGTTTTATGAATGCCACATGTCATAGCAAATAATCCTCAACATTTGGGATTCATAAAACCCACCACCTACCCTTACATTTGCTTTTCCTCAGTGTGTGAGAAAATAGTGTACTATGGTAGTTATCTTATAAGTAACTTTTAATTACACTTCATCTCTTTTGAAATTGGTCTCTTGACATATACAATGTATGTTTTCTAACTTGCTGATTGTCTAATACCAACTTTTTCCCCATGCCATAGATTCATCTTACAAGTGGCTGATTGATTTAGCCCATGAATATTCCCTCTGCGTTTTAAATTCATTATGAAGAGCAAACTTTTCTTTCTACCAACTCCCTCCACCTGTTATAGTCTCCTTCCCTTTTGCAAAAAAATCTATTTTCTACCTTTTGTTTTGCTTAAAGAAACAGAACTCTGCAGATACAAATTACTGTGAGAGTACTCTGTTCCCATTTAGTAAGGCAAATAGTTTTGTCTTTTTAAAAATTTCCTCTTATGCAAAGTTTTCTTGCTTATTCCAATCCACACAAATCTTCCCCTCCTATAGCAAATACAATGACACCTATTATCTGGCAAGAGGGATGCTGCATTGTCTTGTTATACATGGTTAGATTGACCCATATCTTGAAAGACAGGATTTTCAAAAGTCAGTTTTCAGGAGTCATAGGTGAAAAAACTCACCTGCCTTAGCCAGGAGCACCTTGAAGCAGAGTTCTCACAATTCATGACTTTGAAGAGCCAGAAGAAAAAATTAGGTAAATAATTTGGTTGGCTATTGCTATAGCAACCAACCCACTCACTTAAGCAAGAAGATGGACAATTATGGTAAAGCAGAGATTCTTAGAGGTGATTCCCCGAGTCACATTACCAGGTGTACCCCACCGAATCTCCACTTGGCAATGCGAGAAACAAAATCAAACACACCGAATTCCCAACTTTCTTTGAATAAACAACTGTAAAAGACACTGTGAGTGACTTCATGATCAGTACCAGCTACAAGAATAAACTGACCAGGTGTATTAGAAAAGCAATCAAATCAGGAGTCCTTGGGAGAGTTCAGAGGAGTCAGAAATCGTGGCCAACCTTTGGGGAACTGCTTGCATTCACAGAGCAAATGACCGTGTTCTCACTGCCTCACACTTCTGGGAACTCAAGGTGCCTCCCAAAATCTGATGGTGGCTGTTGAAAGGGAGTTTCATTAAAGGTGTTGAATCAATGCGCTTCTTCATTTTACTCTCAAGAAAATACCTTTGCTTATGATTCTAATGGTACTATTACTGAATTTTTGAAGTGGTTATTGAAAAATTTGAGATTATTGGTAGAAGTCTCCTGAGAATTCATTTGTGATTTAAATTTCCCTCCACTGAATATTGCCTCTTCAGGACCAAAAAAGAAAAAAAAAAAAGGCAACATTTTTATTCTGAGAAACTTGGTAGATCTTCTATCCCTCTCCAAGTAAGGAAACTGTCATTTGTAGGAGGAGCAAAAATCAAATATCTGATCTGTAAACAAATGACTTTTCTTTTCAAGACAGTACCACATTAGGAAAGAACAGTAAAACTATTTCTATAAGTAGTTTGTGCGTGTGCCTGGGTGTATAGGTGTATATGCACCCGTGTGTGTGTTTGTGTAATGGGGAATGGGGCAAAATCAGAAATCATTTGGTAGGCATAGAGTCAGAAAGTTAAACTTATTCTTGTTTTTCTTTTCCTGAGGTGTTAAATTTTAGCACAAAACTACTTGTTTCTTAATTAATGATTAAACAAATTCAATTCATGATTTAACTTAATTAAACAACTAATGAATTTGTGTAGGTAGGGATCATTAATGTGGTGTCTGAAGCAGGCCTCCAGGGCATGGTTAGCCCTGTTCTTCACAGCTCAGTAACTAGCGCCACACATATGTCTCTCTACGGTTCATGCACTTTATTGTGGGCTCCGGAGATGCAGAGACCATCTTTTTGCACAAAGATAACATTTGCCAGTACCTCTCCTAAGGGTTGTGCATTCTGAAACATATTCCCAATAACTGCAATCCATTCAATTTTTTAAAGCTGTTTGGGCTTATTTTAGAAATACTCATGGACAACTCGCTTTGAAAGGCAAAGTCTAAGCTTGTCTTATTTTTAGTTATTATCATTTTATCTTGAAAGTACAGCTACATCTTACAAATTCATTTTAAGGGACACTCTGCAGAATAGAAAATTTGAAAGGGAGTAGAGTTTTTATTATTTTCAAGTGGAGACCCCTACTTTGGGGTAATTAAATGTATCTCTCACTCCTGGTTGTCCTTTTCAGCTATAAACAGAAGAGACAGAAGAGAAAAAGACAGTATTGGAAACTCAAGATCTCTTTGGTGCTTTAGATATATTCAACCCATTTCACTGTGATTTCTGAGGAGAAAACCAGGGCTTAGCAAGATGAAGTAACCTGCTCAAGGTCACTCAACCACCAGACAGAGCAGAGCAGCTAGAATAGCTTCCCACATCTGCCAAA
>RJWT010003287.1:0-37080 GCA_004365215.1 Cuniculus paca | reverse complement strand
TAGAGGAAGAGGAGGAAGAGTTTCAGGCAAGAAAAAGGAAGAAAAGAAAGAAAGAACGAAAGAAAGAAAGAAAGAAAGAAAGAAAGAAAGAAAGAAAGAAAGATGAAAGCACCCACAATTTGGCAAAGAAACATAATCTATAGACTTGAGAAGCTGAGTTAATCCTGAACATTATAAACTCGAGTCTACACCAAAGCACCGAAATACGTCATAGTCGAGCCTGTATTAGAGACAAAGAAAAAAGTCTTGAAAGAAGTGAGAGACAGGCCAGGCGTGGTGGCTCACGCCTGTAATCCCAGCACTCGGGAGGCTGAGACAGGCGGATCGTTGTGAGTTCGAGACCAGCCTGGGCTCCAAAGTGAGCTCAAGGCCAGCCTGAACGGCATAGTGAGACCCTGTCTCAAAAACAGGGCTGGGGATCTAGCTCAGCCATCTAAGCCCCTGCCCAGCAAGTGCAAGGCCGTCAGTTCAATCCCTGGTGCAGAAAAAAAAAAAAGTGAGAGACAATCAAATAAGGACAACACAAATTGTTTGATCATTTTTTATGCCTAGATCTTGTAACCTGAACAACTACTTCTAAGATAACAATATGGAATGTATTAACCAGTGTTGATTTCTTAGTGTTGTTTTGTTCTATTTTGTTTTGAAATTCTGTGTTATTTCTATTCTTTTTTCTGTTTTGCTTTCTACAATAAAAAATATGTAAAAAAAAAGAAGCGAGAGAGAATGAATACCTTATCTATAGGAGGAAAACAGCTTCGATGATACTAGATTTCTCATCAAAATTCAGGACAGAAATTCTCAAATGAAGAAAAACGAGGTATTTGTTCTCTGCTAGCCCTTCCTAAAAGAACTGTTATAAGATATTTCCTAGCAGGAAATGATAAAAGATGACTGTTGGAATTTTAAGAAGGAAATATGTGAAATTTTTGTATATAACTTTTGAATGAAGTAAAAATATAGTTAAATGCAATAGATTGTGTTTGAGTTTTCTAAATTATGTTTGATGGTTGAAGCAAAAATTGTAACATTGTTCTATGTGGTTCTAACTGTACAGTGAAGAAATACTTAGGATAATTTATCTGTTTTGAACAGGTAATAAATAACGAACAGTTCAGAATAGGAGAAATAAAACTACTCTTATTTTCCAGGTGTGGCAGTGCACACCTGTAATCCCAGCACTCAGAAGACTGAGGCTGTTGAATTGTTGCAAGTTCAAGACCAGCCTGGGCTACAAAGTGAGCTCAAGTCTAGTCTGAACGGCATAGGGAGACCTTGTCTCAAAAAAAGACTAAAAAAAAGAAAGAAAGAAAGAAAAAGAAACCCAAACTTCTCTCATTCCTCGGTGGCATGATTCTTCTGTATAGAAATTCCCATGCAACAAAAAAAGCAAACTAAAACCAAAAGAAAAAGACTATCCTAAAAATAAATGAATTTAGTAAGATTGCAGAATACCAAAAAAAAGCACACAAAAATTAGTGCATTTATATACTTGCAATGAAAAGATGAACATCAAAATTAAAAGTACAGTACCATTTATAATCAATCAAAATGATGCAGCTAATTATTCAGGACTTATGTGTTATCAAAGAGGTCCTAATTAAGTGGAGAGACATCATATTTATATGTTTAAAGATTTGACATAGTGGTATGGAATTGATAGATGGGCTTGCTGAAATTCATAGCAATCCTAGCAAGAGTTCTGTAGATATAGATGAAATTATTGATGCAATTTTTACAGAAAGGCAAAGAAACTAAAGAGCTAATCTGATTTTGGGGGAAAATAATTGGCAAAATTTTCCACTTGATTTTAAGCCATCTTAAAGTAATAATAATTAAGAATGCATGAAATTGGCAAAGGAACAAACACATAGATGAATGGAACAAACTGGAGAAAAAAAAAATAGACCCACACAGTTATGCCTCATGATTTCCACGAAGGTGCAAAAACAAAGTCAATTAAATAAAAGAAAGAAAGCATTCTCAGCAAATGATGCTGGAGCAACTGCAAACCCATAGGCAGAAATTCAACCTCCATCCGACCCCCACGCCTGACAGAAACATTAATTCAAAGTAGACAATAGACATGCATATAAAACAAAAATTAAAACTTCAAATGACACAGAGGAGAAAATCTTCAGGACCTGGGACTAGGCAAAGAATTTGTAAACTTAATGCCAAAAGCAAATTCCATCAAAGAAAAAACTGAATAAATCATATTTAATTGACTCTAGCCAAAGTTTAAACCTGGCTAGGAGAATGAAGAAAAGAAACTTCCTATACTCAACAGTAACAGTAAGTAGTTAACAACCCAATTAGCAAAATGAGCAAAAAATAGGAAGAGAGATTTTACTGAGAAGGTATCAATAGCAATTAAACACATGAAAAAGTCATCAATATAATTAGCTATTAAACAAAATTAGATCCTTTTAAACAAAATTAGTGATATATGAGATATCTCTTCACACTTATTATCTTGCCTGTTATATATAAACTACTGGCTTAATACAGAAACAAAAATATGAAAGTTTCTAAAATATACTACACCCTATAAAAGATAAGTATATGGATCATCATATATATATATATATATATATATATATATATGAATCATCTTTAGACCCTGTACTGAGTGCATGTTATTTGCAAGGTATTTGTATGCATATTTTCTCATTTTACTCTGATAAACCACTGGAACAGTAATGTGGAAGGTATATAATCAATATTTTCTGATAATGAGGCATGCTGGCACACACCTGTAATCCCAGCACTCGGGAGGTTGAGGCAGGAGGATTGCTGTGAGTTCAAGGCCAACCTGGGCTGAAAAGCGAGTTCAAGTCCAGCCTGAACTGCATAGTGAGACCCTGTCTCAGAAAGAAAACAAAAAAAATTCTGGTTAAATGGTAAAATGATTGGTTCATTGAATAGATGAATGAGTGGATGCATGGACAGATGTAGGTAATATGTAAAAGATGGCATAAACTAAGGCATTTTAAGACATAGGCCATTTAGAAATAGGGGGATGAGGGAGCTTATTTGCAGTGAATTCTGATCATAATACCCATTTAAAGGTATAGCCGCAGAGCAGAAAGATGCAGGAAATTCAAAAGAAATTGTGAAAACTAATCATACTTGCAAATTAAGCATGAGCGCTTCAGTAGTATGCATCTTTGGAACAGAAGATAATTTCTGGGACTCAGTGTGTGATAATTTTATTAGAAATGTCCTGCTAATTGTTGCAGGATTTGATCCCTTGCAGGGCTGTGCATCTTTGATCTCTCAGACAGCTGGCTGCTCATACCTAGGAAACCAGCTATTCATGTTCCGGGTGGCAGGGAATCCAGGCTCGGCTCTCTAGTGGAGCAGCTTGTCTGGCGGCAGGAACATTCGCCTGTCTTTGACCCTTGGCAGGGATTGAAGCTCCGGCCTCTGAGCATTCTGTTCCCTAGCTTTTCACCAGAAGTCTTCACACTTGACCTTTAGCCTCAGAGTGACATCTGACCCCCAACTCCCAACTTGGCTTTGATTGTTCTGCACAATCTGCAGTCCCCCAGGGTCCAGAAAATCTCCTCCACTGGCTCCCACCAGCTGTTGCCTCTTTGTGGTCTCCCTTCCTCCTGGTCCTGGGCAAACACAATCTATATCCACTAACAATGGGAGGGGCTCTCCCTATTGCCCTTCTGCCATCTTTGATGGATGGTTGATAATTATTATTATTATGAGCACCTATTTTTTAAAATGCTAACCATGCTTTTGCATTCCTCATGCCATTTAGCATTCAAGAATCCCATGAGGAGATATTACTTATCCCCACTCTTGGAGATCAGGAAACAGAGGTTCAGCAAAATCTAAATTCACTTGTTCAGGTTTACACTGTCAGAAAGAGTAGGCTCTTTTTACTCCAAATCTACTTTTTATATTTTCTGTTTATTCAACATTCTCCATAGGACATCACAGTATTGGTTTGGGTACTGACTGTATTTACTGTGAAAAAGGCTTTGCTTGCTTTAATTTTTAGAGGTGTTGTATTTTTTCAATATATTGGCAAATGCCTGTGCACTCCTATCTCTTATCTAATCATAGCTGCTACAACCAGATCCCCAGTGCTTTGCCCAGCAACTCCAGCAGGTATGAGCCAGCAGGAGTTCACCTCCACTGTCTGACAGTTACCTTAAGACATCTGAGAGAACTAATGTCACTCACACTCGCACAATCTAAAAGTCCCACGGAGCAAGTGCTCATGAATTCACCCTTGACCTGCGTAGAGTGAGAGCCGGTGAATACCACGCTTCCCCTTGCCTCATCTGCTGACAGCTCCCAAACACATCTGCAGGGCTCCTCACCGCATCCTGCAGCCGCAAGCACCAGTTGTCTACAGTCAACTGGAAAAGGCTTCCTTTCGCTCGGTTGTCCAATCCTTGTTTCTCTTCTTTTGTTCCTTACTCTTGTTCCCTGGGATTACATTTCCAAGGCAATCACAGTACCTACCCCACCTTCTCCTTAGGAGACAACTTTCAAGACCCCATTGGATGCCTGAAGCTGTGACTAGTAGCAACCCCTATGTATATACATACCCATGGTAGTTTCCTCATGAATTAGGCATAGTAAGAGATTAACAGAAATAACTGACAAAACAGAACAATGATGACTACATATTATAATAAAATTTATTTAAAACTTTGAATTGCTTATATCAGGAATTATCCATTTAATATTTTCAGAGCACAGTTGACTTAGGGTGACTGAAACTGTGGCGAAGGGAAGGATCCTCTATCTACGCACAGGATGGACTTGGGCTTTGCTCCTACAGAAACCTCGTAAGGAAAGTCTCTTCTGATCAGTGAGTCCAAATTAACGAGTGCTTTCCTTTATCTGGGAATCAGCTTTCCACTTTACATGTCTGTATGATTGTGCTCAAGAATTCATCAAGTTTATCTGACTTTTCATCAATTTATTAGACTTTGGCAGTGTTTTTTTTTACAATGCCAGGAGAAACCCCTGTGGAATGTATTACCAGTATATTCCTGAGGAGCTTATTTCTTTTGCATTCCTCAGAGAACTTTAATTAGCTGTGAAGTGAGGTGGCTCAAGTTGTTTCACAAGTTTCATGACCAGCTGATAAAGGTTCTTATGTAAATGGCAACGAAAACCTTTGGTTGGGGAAGGGTTGTTTATTTATGTACTGGGGATTGAACCCGGGGCCTAAGTTACATCCTCAACACTTTTCTAAATTTTTATATTTTGAAACAAGGTCTTGCTAAGTCAGTAAGTTGCCCAGGCTGAGCTTGAGTGTGGCAATTCCCTCTGCCTCAGCTTCCCAGAGTGCTGGGGTTATCAGCACGCACTTAAAAAAAGAAAAAAAATCTCTCTACTAAACTAACAAGTTATACTCTGGTTCCTCTTCAGATCGTATAAATCTTTCGCCTTTTACTAAACTAACAAATTCCCAGCTAATCTCTCACATTTCAGGACTTCCTTTCTTACCCTCATAAACACTACTTTTGATAAAATGTATAATGTCTACATGTGAGTCATTTATACCCTATACTCTTGTAGGACATACTCCTGGGCCATTTCTGCTCATTTGCTTGCTGGAGCTACAACTGCCCAGAATGGGAAGGCAGATAAACAGAGATGCACAGCTTCTTAATGACTCTGTACTCAGTCATCCCTTACTTTGTATTTAACCTCTGCCCCCTCATGCCATACCAGATCTCAAACATGTGGTCAACAGAAAAATCCTTCTATTCAGCAATATCTGTAGAATATCTATCAATCAAAAACAAAACAAAAAAAAAGGGAAAAAAACAGAAGAGTGAAGTAGCAGAAAGAAAAAAACCAAAAGTCTAGTGCTTTCCTTTCATTTTATGTACATCTTTAAGAGGCCCAGAGTTAAATTGCTTTTTATGAAATCTTCTTAGTGGGTAAATTTGTCTAAGAGCACATAAGCTTAGCAATTGTCACATCTTTCAGAGAATCAAATATTTCAGGTAATTAGGATGTAGGGATTTCAAAAACTGTATGGTTGTGGTTTATTCTGAATATCAGACAAGAATATAGGGATATGGATTACATATAGCTTATACACTGTGGTTGATTTTTTCAAAATTTCATCTAAGCTGTATAAATTAATATAATCAATGCAGAACTGCATTTATTTGACCAAACTGTGAGATTAGTCACATCAAAATTAGTTACATCTTAGGAAGAATCTCATTAGCTGCTTTGCTGTCTTTTGTGTCTGGTACAAAAGCCTGGTCTCAGTGTTCATGTGGGAATAAAGTTAGGGCACCCCAAACTCTAAGAAAGCTTCTGAATTATCCAATGTGAAAAATAAGTCAGAAAAACGGAAAAATACAGACACACACATGCGTTGCACATACATTTATTTACATAGAGGAATAGCGATATGATTACACAATAGCCAAATCATTTTTTTTCCCCAATCTTTACCAAAAGCAGTCTAAATCCTAGGCTTTCCTTTCTGGAGTTCAACATTTTTTTTCTTTTAATAGAATTTGTTAAGACGAATATTCAAAAGAGAACGAGATCTAAATCAACCAGTTGGCATTGCATCAATTCAACAAGAAACAACCTGTTGACGAGCAGAACTGCTCACTCTTTATTTGATTATTTTGTCATCTTGTGCACACAGGCACACTCTGGTTAAAAATGAAAAATGTCTTTCATAAGACAGTTGTTTAATTCTGCCCCTGGCATGTTCTGTTCAGCACGGTGGTGCTGTTATTTTTCTTTTAAATTTTCAGGCTTCTTGTTTCAGATGCAAAAATGACCCAAGCTCCTTTGCATTTTCATTCTGTGATTTATTCTTGGATTTAATCCTCATGTTTTATTTAAAATTTTTTGGTTTGTGCTTTTAAAATGCACTTACGATCAAGCGTGAGTTTTAAGATGAAGGGATCAATATTTTCCCCCAAAAAACATTCCTTTAATTTTGTAGGTATCAGTGCACTACTATGATGTGCTATATAGAAATTCATCTTATAAGCAACTTTTTAAAAACATAACTCTATTGTTTTTTTTTTTGCAAAATGCAGCACCTGTTCACCCAGAGAGAAGAAGAGCAAAGACATGAAAATTCATTTTGTAGCACCATGAGTTCTTTGATCAGCTATCTCTTTTCTCCCATTCTTCCTATCACTACTTTTCTAAGGCGCTAAATGGAAAATTATAATTCTGGAAGGTGACAGAATGAGCTGAACTCCACAGATGCTAAGGCAGCCAGTTTACTACTATATTTCAAAGGCAAAAATCCCACCCTGACGCCTGAGGAGATTTATTTTTATTTGGATAACAGACAACTTGAGATGAATAGAATGATAGCTGCACAAGTGCCACTCAAAATTACCATGTAAGTAAGCAGCTTGCACAGGCAGATGTAGGGGTAAACAAAGGAACGTGTCAACTGACATTTAAATCTCATTAGAGCATTAATGTCATCTTGTGTGTGAGGCAAAATAATTTATATAAATGTGTATAGAAGAATAGAGAAATAAATCTCCAAATACAAATTTTCGATTCATCCAACATCCTAAAACCCAACAATAAATGCTAATGATATCTGATTCTTGCAACATTTCGCCCGATTCCTTTATTTGAGCAGCTAGACAACTCTAATGACCTGCTCGTCTCATCAGACCATGGTGGGATTGACCTCATTCAGCACAACCAATTGTTCATAATTGGGTTTTGTGAACTGTGCCAGTATTAGGTGCTTTCTATTGAAAATGTCTTCTACGTGATTCCCTGAGAGTCTCATCCATTCAGCTTTTCATTTCTCCCAGTAATGTGGTCATGCTCAAAGCTTCAGAATCCTTACAATCTGGAGAAGGATAGAATATTACCATTATCCTGTCTGAGACCATGTCTCCACTCTGGAGATGGAGCTTGCTGTTCAGAGAGTCTGAGAGGCAGAGGTCAAAATGGTCTCTTGGCCAAGGAATAGTGTTTGTGCATTTAAATGACATCCAAGAGCAGAGAGAGAGAGAGAGAGAGAGAAAGAGAGAGAGAGAGAGAGAGAGAAAGGCAGAGAGGCAGACAGAGACAGACAGAGCTAGGAAAAAAGACCCGCTACTGATAAAAGGTCATAGTCTTTAATATACTGTAAAAAAAAAATCTATAAATTAACATGTAAAAGATAGTACCCAGTCTAAGTACTAATGAAGATTATTCAGTTAAAGACAATTCTCAGAGGAAATATAGTTGACCAATAAAGCTATGAAGACATGATCAACTTCACCAATGATCAAGGTAAAGTAAATGGGTTAAAGTGAAGATAACCATTTCACTCATCAAATTAACTGTTCACCATGACATATACATATACTGGTGTACACACATGCACACTTAATATTTGCCAATTTGATAACTGGGTAATTGGCTATATATCCAGTTTGGGCAAGGGTGTGAGGAAATAAACACCCCTTGGAGTGTAAATTAAGTTCCCTTTTGCTAAGTAATTTGTAATCTATATTAAAATCTAAAGTAAGGACACTCCTTGGTCTCACAGTCCCATGCCTAGGAATCTACTTTGTCAGAATACCAGCCTGGATCCATATAAATATGCTCACACATTTACAGGGTACTCAATTATTTGTGGTGGAGAATTAAAGCAAATGTAAGAAAACTTCAATAAATTGTGGAGTATTCACACAATGACATACCAAGCAGTCACTTGAAAAAGGAAATGTGATCTGAGGGGAAAAATGAAGTCTAAAATAGAGTATTAAGTGAAAAAAGCCAGGAGCATATGAACTTGTTCAAAAACATTCCACTCTTGTCAATGTTTGGTGCACACACACATCTGCTGTCTTAGCAATCGGGTACGGCAGTCACCAGTTCTTAATATGTAATCTCTTTGGAGTCAGTATTGGTGGGGAAGGAAGTAATTCCCACATATTGTTTTGTATTTTTTAAACAATCAAACAAGGGGTGAGCTTTGATTTTTTGGTATTTTTCTGACAATTTAAAACACAAACAAGTAAATAAGTACCATCAGTTGCCAGGAAAAAAATTAAGGCTAGGATTCCATTTGAGGCTGTAGATGGTACCCAAATTCAAGGCCGGGGCTGGGAAGGCACTCGTAGCTGAGATTCACAGGCATGGCTGCCTCAGGGTGCGTGCTCTCTCTCAGTGAAGTCCAAACCCCTCCCCTGGGACCCAGTAACCCACAAGCATCTGTGTACCGAATTCAAGGGTTATGTGAACTTGCACGGGGAAACATGTGTTTGTTTTTTTATTAACATCCAATTGAAATTGAGCAGTTTCTTAAATTGAGACTAGGAAACAAGTGCCACGTTTGTTAGCAGTACCTGTGACTTTGTCACCAATCGAAATCACAGATGTTTTCATTTTTCTTTACAGTCATTACAGACATCTCAAAATATTGTTTATAAATGTCTCTGCTCTCAAAATAATAGTCGTTTTAGGGTCTTTCCTAACTCTCAGTTTTCAACGCAGTAACAAAGAAGCACATCTATTACTATATCATGACAACTTCAAAGTTTTTAAGTATTTTATGAAATGCATCAGCATAATTGACTTCTTTTCTAATCTTTTCTAAAGTAATAATGCATGTAAGTATCATTCCAAACAGGATTTCACAGAATTCACTAGACCACCCTGAAGGGCCATGTTCCAAACATAAAAAGGTGTGCAAGTCTTGTTGGGCTTTTGGAGAAAGAAAGGTGTCAAGTGGAGTAAACATGGTGCTCTATCATGATGCAGAGGTTTGTAGCTTACTCTTTATGTCATGCCTGAAGAAGTCCTTGAAGTCTTTTGGAGACCTCTATTTATTCTGTTCCAGACACTTCTCCGAGTGCTTAGAACCTGGTATTCAATGAACAGACAAGATTCCTCCTCACGTGGAGCTTAAATTTAGAGGGACGGGTGGCAGGTCAGGCTGCAGAAAGTAAACAAGAGTGTAAATAATTACATGTAGAAGTTCTCTAAAGAAGACAAATGACCATGCACAGGCATTTGGACCTTTTGTATGTGCATCAGGAAGGCATTGGATGCCTTAAGCAAGGTAGAAAATTGATTGCATGAGAACAAGAGAAAATGGAGCTTTGAAAGATGGAGAGAGAGAAATGGAAATACAGAAAAGTGGGAAAATGGCTTCTGGTGCATTGCTGATCAATATTTTCCTTATTTCTCTTAAAAAGTAGGCTATCTATTCCAGAGGCTCTAAAATCTATCCCTCCAAGTCCCTGTTATATCCTGCATATAAGATTATATGGTAACTAAACAATTCCATTAAAACATGAATCAAACTAATCATTTGATATGACACAGAGAATCGATAGTATGAGTGAATATAAGTTGAGGTTGATGAGAGTCTTGTAGATTAGAACCACATTTTCTTTGCACATACAAGGAAAACAAAGTCAGATTCTGTGCAAAGAATATGCCTTCCAAACCATCAAAAAAATAGGAAGCATATCACACCCAGAAGATTAAGGAACAATTGTCTCTGGACACAGCAGCGTTTTCAACAAGAGATGCATATGACCACACTCGCCACACTGAAGCTGATACTCAGTCCCTAGCAATGCTGAGGAGCCTCTCAGCTCAGTGACAGACACGTAGCTCTCGTCAGCAGCAGCTGCGTTCATTGTTAAGGCCTGGCAGCCTCAGCAGCTTTGGCAAAGGGCCTTGTGTTACAATATTGCTGGAAGTGCCTACCAGAGATATGACACACCACAATTATGCTGGTGCTTCTGTTGTTGCTGTTGAGTTACTATAGTTACCATTTTTGGAGTCTCTATCCTGTGCCCTGTGGGTTACTGAGAACTTTATGTATATGAAGCTATTTAATCCTCAGAGAACGTCACCAGTTAACTACTCTGGTATGATGAGTTGAAAGAGTTAAGTATCTAACCCAGGACTGTTCAATAGGACTTACTACAGTGGTGGAAGGGTACTATATCTGTGCAGTTCAATATGATAACTACTTATTCATGTTAGTTATTGAGCTCTTGATATGTGGCAAGGTGCATTTATCACTTTTACATTGCTAGGACAAAATACCTGACACCTTCTACTTAAAGGACAAGAGGTTTGTCTTGACTCATGATTTCAGTGAGGTCAGTCCAGGGCTGGTTGGCTGTAAGGCAGAAATGTGGCAGAAGGGCATAGCAGAGGAAAGTTGCTTAGCACATTGCAGCTGGGAAACAGAAGAAAAGCCAGAGGAGAAAATAAATTCACCAGAGGCACATCCCTAGTAACCAACCTCCCCCACATGAGCTTCACCTCCTAACATCACATTCAGCTATGAATTCCTCAGTAAATTAATCTACTGGTGAATAGAGCAGCTCCGTGATCCCGTTCCAAAAAGCTTTAGCACTGAATATGTGAGCCTTTTAAGGGACATTTTAGATCTAAACCATTACACAAGGGCAAATGAAGAACTGAACTTAAAAAAAAAAAAGAACTGAATTTTTACTTACTTTTAGTTTACATAAATATAAATTTAAATAGCTACATGTGACTAAGGTGTGAGGATAGTACAGGTCTAGACCATGTTCACAAAGCCAGCAGACACCAGAAGTCAGATTCAATCCCATGATTACCTGGCTCCAATCATGCTCCAAGTATAGGATCGTGGTTGCATCATTAAAGCTTTTCATTTAATGCTACTTCCTTGTCTACGAGCCCAGAAGGAGACTCAATGCTGGGACCCTGAGCAATGAGCCACTGCAGATTCTATTCACTTAGGCAGTGCCATTTACTATGGACTTTTTTGTTATTGTTGGACTCTCTGGTTATGCATATTAAGCTAATCAAAAGAAAGAAGAAAAGTTAATAGAAAAGCAATACAGTGTATTTGTCACTCCAGATTTACTTTTCACTGTCTCTACTCTGTTCTGGTCTCAGGGAGCGAACAAGCTATGCTTCTGTGAAATTTCTTGCTCCTTGGCTTCTGAGTGGGTCAGCCAATGGAGGGACTGGCTGGAACTTGAAGGGCAAAGAGAAAAAGAGTTTCAGGTGTTTATTCTCTCAGCTCTCATCCTGCCAGGCCACTGCTTAGCCGCAATGACATGATTTTGTCTCAGAACACAGCCCTAGTGAGTGGTGCCTTCCTCAGCTGCAGGTCTCTTCATGTTCTGGTAACTGTTACCCCTCCTTTCCTTTCATCCAGGACTGGAAACAGCTTCTCAGTCCTGCCAGCCCTACGGCTCTTCCCTAGGGAAGAGACTCTTGTTGGTTTCCTTTAACCTGTCTATACTTTTGTAAGTCATTCACTTACTAAACCGTTTCTTGCCTTTCTTTCTTTCTTTCTTTCTTTCTTTCTTTCTTTCTTTCTTTCTTTCTTTCTTTCTTTCTTTCTTTTTTGTAATTTTTATTTTACACTTGATCTTAGCCAAAAGGCTGAGAAGCAATGTAATTTTTATTTTAAAGAGAAAAAAACCAAGCAAATTAAAACAGAATAAAGCCAATCAGAACAAAATAGTGTAAGTGACACAGGGTTTCAAAACAAGATAATAGGAAATCAACAATGATTACCACAATGCTTCTTCTTGTCCTCAAAATAGCTGCCCATACCTTCAGACATAGTAAAAATCAAACAAAACAGAACAGAATGGAACCAATAAAAGCAAAACAATGAACGCAATAAAGGACTTCAAAACAAGATAATAGTAAATCCAAAATGGCTACCATAATATATCTTGTTATCTTTGAAATAGCTGCCCATGCCATCGGATATAATAGAATCAAACAAAGCAAAACAGAGTAAAGCTAAACAAAACAATGAAAATGATACAGGACTTCAAAGCAAGGTAATAGAAAATTAACAATGGCCACCATCTTCAGAAGGAGATTCCCCATAGATGCTACACTGCGTATCGTTATCCTCTGAATAGATGATCAGACTACCAGGTTTAGGCCTGCAAAGTCAGTGAAACACTAAACACTACAAGTATTTTACCTCAATAGCTATCGCAGCCTGGGTTTCTCCAGATCGACTGGTCCTTTATGGGGCTGGGGAACCTTGGCTGTTCTTGTCTCCGAGCCCATGCACCAGAAGGGGCTGGAGTCTGATTCTCCCCCTAGTGGCCCATGGAGGACTTGGCTTTTTGTTGGCTTCTTGTTCTCCTCCCCCATAGTCTGCAAAGGGCACTGACTCACAGGAAAGAGCTGGCCTTGCCATCCTTTTGGAGTGCACCATTTGTTTCTTTCTAGGGATTCATGAATATGTTATTTGATGAATTTAAAAAATAAGCATTAGTAGCTCATTTATGAACTAAAATAAATGAATGATGTGGTACTTCATGCAATGATTATCACAAATTTTAGCCACAAAAATGCACCATATTGAAAACATTTACATGAAAATTTGTCAAGAAGAAATGTCTGGTGACCTCGACTTGATTGTTATTTCAAAGGATCCAAAGAAAATATATATAAAAGGATATTTATTGTAGTATTAGTTTCTACATCAAGTGGAGGGAGACAGATCTTCTGCAAATTGGAAGGGGACTAAAAGATGGAGGGAAAAGGGAAGGAAAGGTAGAAATAATTAAGATGTGCTATCTACATGTACCAACTTCCTATGATGAATGTAATCGTTATGTACTGCAGACACACACTAATAAAATTGAAACAAGAAAAAGTAATTAGAGTTGGGCTCAGGGGTATGTCTAAAATGCCGGTTACTTGGGAAGCTGGAGTAGCAAGATTGCCAGTTTGAAGCCAGCCTGGACAATTTAGAAGAACTTCTCTGAAAATAAAATACATACATATATATACATATATATATGTATTATCAAAAGAAGTCTATTAATAGTATTTGTGCTATGCTTTAGGTCTATGATGTCTCCCAAATGCCTCGTGTGTTCAGGGTTGGGGCTTGTAGAGCATGATTGAATAATGGGACATAATTTTTTAAACTTTGTGCTCAGTATTCATACCGTGCAGCCCAAATACATTTTAATAGACTTTAAACCTTTTCTTTTTTTTTTTTTTTTTGCGGCACCGGGGATTGAACTCACGACCTTGCTATTGCCAGGCAGGTGCTTAGACCGCTGAGCTAGATCCCCAGCCCTGACTTTAAATCTTTTCTTCGGAAAGAAAATGAAACATGAGTCTAGAGCTGACTTGCTGTTAGGAGGTGAAGCCTGATTGGAGGTGAGTCTCTGGGGGCGTGGCCTGGAAGGGTATGTCTTCCTCCCCAGTTCCTCCTTTCTCTCTCTGTTTCCTGCTCACCATGAACTAAGCATCTCTCTTCTGCCTAAGCTCTTCCACCAAGATACTTCTGGCTTGGAGCCAGCTGACCAGGGATGGGTAACAGTAAGCCCAAATAAACCTCTATTATCGACTATGGGTGTCAGGTATTGTGTCCTCGCTATGAGAAAGTGATTAAATGAAGAATATCACTGGCAAGATATCTATCATGTACTTTTGAGTAGATTTTAAAATGTCTTTAAACTATACATAAAATATATTCTATCATTTCTAAGAATAAATACTAATTCATTTATCCAAAATATGTACATTGGGTATCTATTATGTATCATGGTATTTTTCTAGGCTCTAGGAATTCATCAGGAATAAAACAGACAGTAACCCTGGTCTCACAGAGCTTTCAGTCCATTAGGAGAGATGAACAATAAACAAAATTAGCCAAAATATATAGTATTTAAGATGCAAAAAATGAAGAGAAGCAATAGAAAATGTCAGACAGTGAGCACAATGTGGAAAAGTCCTAGAGGGCCTGAGGAAAAACGTGATAGTGCAACAAATTCCTCAAAAAAGTGAGGGAACAAGCCATGAACATATCTGGGGGAAGAAAATTCCCAGTAGAGGGTAATGGCAAGTGCAAAGACCCTGAGGTTGAACCATGATGAACAGCTAGGGAGGGAACTCTTTAGTAGTAGTTACTCCTAGGCAATGAGAATAATTTTCCATTTGAAGAGATATTCAGTTTAATTTTGTGTACTTTTGCATTACTCAAATCTTTTTTTTTTTTTTTTGAGACAAGATCTTACTTCATAGTGCAGGGTGGCCTGGAACTCACCATGTAACCAAGGTTGGCCTTGAACTCACAGCAATCTTCCTGTCTCAGCCACCCAAGCACTGAGATTATGGGTGTGGTCTACCATACTCGGTTTCCTTGAATCTTAAAGCAAGAGTATATGCACACCTTTAAAATGTCTAAACCCACTTACTTTCTCGAAGAATCAGAAAGAGATGTGATAAGGGTCTAGCACATACCAAGAAATTAAACATGACTTTCCAAAACCACCAACATTTTCACAGGAAGTGACTCAAGAAATTTTTGGTCAAAATTGCATATTGATATTGCAGGATTATTCTGAGTGTTAAAAGTAATCACAATGGCCTCAGAGAAATGTCAGTTTCAATTTCCAAATCTGTTATAACCATGACAGCCCCACGCCAAGTATTTACATCACATGTCTTGCCAGATACTATAGCCTCTGACAGCAATTTACATTTACTTCTATTGAGTTGAGGGAATTTGTGTATGAGAATATTATGAGATGTCACTGCTGTGATTCATCGTCCTTCAACAAACTATCGGCCTTAATAGAAGCTAAGGATTCCCCAAAGCAAGTTGTTAGAAGAAATTGGCCAAAACAACTTGTTAGATTCCTCATTCGACATATAATTGCATATTCAGCAGAAGTCCCTGTGGGCACCCAGGGAGCCAGCAAACGACCTCTGGAAGATTATGCAGGGATTTCCTCCTGTCTGTGTTCCTTTTGCCCGTTTTTTTACTAGAAGAGTCTATGGATGAACTATGTGTATCAGATGTTACATGTACTTGTGTGATTTGGTCAGTGAAACAGTTACCCATAACAGCGTTTCCACCCCCCCACACACGTGTGTGCCTGTGAAGACCTGTGAAGAACAACATTTATTGTTATTAAGCAGTCATGTAACTTTCCTTATTTAGATATTAAATTTATAAATTTTGTATGTGGCACAAGCACATGAATTTCTCTTTACTCTTTGCAGCCCAGGTAGGCCAAAAGGTAGGAAATCTATGGCTGAGACTGTCAGTGAGGTATTGTGTTAGTGACTAACATTAAGGCATTAATTAAAAGAGACTTTAAGAAGGGGATGATAAATTTGGGGCATCTGTGATATCAGTCTGCATTGTGTGCCCATGGCAGACATTGCCAATCAATCACAGATTCTGCCTCCACCTATTGTGACAGTAGTTTCAGAATCCCTCACCACCCTGCTTCTACAGAGCTGCTATGGTTCATTGCCAATAACAGTTGCTATGGTTTTGATCTGAAATGCCCCCCCCAAAAGACTCTCATGTTGAAGGCTTGCTTCCCAGTCCTAAGCACTACTGGAAGACAGTGGAACACTTGGTTGTGGGGTCTGGTTGCAGGAAGTTGGGTCATTGAGGGAACTACCTTGAAGAAGACATGGGGACCCTGGCTCCTTTCTCTCTTGCATTTGTTTCCTAGCAGCTGTGAAGTGAACAGATCTCCTCCACCACATGCACCTGCCTTAATAAACTGAGCTACTACAGGCCCAAAGCTACAAGGCCAAGTGACCATAGACTGAAACTTCCAAAACCATCAGACAAAATAAAGCTCTCATCCTTTTAAGTTGATTATCTCAGGCATTTTGTCATAGTGGTGGAAAGCTAGCTAACACAGCCTGAAACTTACATATCATACTCCTTTGGTAGCAACTCCTCTATAGTCAGCTATCACTGAGCCTGGGTTGTATCACTTCTGCAGAACCACAAGGTAAAGACAGAAAGAATTAACTTCCTTACTCCGAAGAATGTTCCCAGAGTCATAACTTGGATGAGTTTGGTCAAAAGTTTGCCCTGAAGCATCAAATTTTAAAGGGCAGAATATTTGTAATTTGTGAAGGTTCTGTACCTCCCCCTACCACCACCACCATTGGCTCTGTCTGAGGTGTTGTGCAGGGAGTTCTCAGGCCAGACATAGACCCCTCAGAAGCTGGTAAGGATGGAAAGACCTCAGGAGCAGAAGCAAAAGCAGGTAGCAGGTCGTGTGCCCTAAGGTTCTTTCTCTTCCTCTGTCTCTTCTCTCCTGCCCACAGCCTGCTTTGCTATACTTGCTTTTAAATAAAAGACTACATTTTGTGTGTTTTACCCCAGATTTCAAATATTGCTAAAAGTAACATTTGAGTCTTTATACCAGATAATGGAACCTCTCTCATTACACGGATTGGAAGAGCCCAAGAGCTAAATCACACTTTGAAACTAGGAGTCAGAAACCTTAAATATATGAGTCTTAAGAATCTAAAGGTTCCATTTCTACAGATGAAACAAATAAGTATGTAATCGTATGCATAAAAATTTTTATCAGAACATTGTTTATAATGTTGAAAACAAAAAACAATCTAAATCTCCAACAAGGAATCAGTCATAAAAGAACAAATCATCCATGTGCTCAGAATAGGTAAAAAGCTTTAAAATAAAATGGCTACCATTACAAATGGTATCATTTGTTTTATAAAACATCATATATGAAGCAACTAATAGTATCTTTAAAAAGCACCAAAATATTACAAGTATTTAACTCCCAGCTGAGTTTAAGGATTTTTATTTTATTTTATTTTGTTTTATTCTTTTTGCTTGTCAGTAAGTAGGTAGGTTCTGTATTTTCCAAAATGAATCCATCATGTATTTTAAACATCAAAATGCAACAAAATCCTTTCATTGTTTGTTTCAGTGTTAACCTCTTTTTCATTAGTGATTAGTTTAAGTGGGGAAAGTTTTGAGAATGCTGAAGGTGTGTAATGGTGTACTATGAATGTACTCATTTTACCAACTGTTTATAGTCCTTTACTGCAGTTATTTTGGAAGAAGGAGGAGCACTGGATTTTTAACAAAAACAAAAGCTAGTCTAAGACAATAGAGGGCTATTTGTTTGGATTTTCCTCACCCCAGGCTTAATTTGTGGGGAGGGGCTGTCTTTTGTTTATCCTTAGTCCTACTAAATGTAGCATAACTTCTGCTCAATACACACTTACTGAACAGGTGGTTGGGAGGAGCAAGTGGATTCTAAACAGGAAAGTGTATTTTGAACATTATAACATCTGTGCAAACACAGAGTGATATTAAAGTAGTGTCTTATGACCTAGATTCTTCCCTGGTTGCATTTTTTGTGTTTGTTTTGTTTTTGTTTCAGAGGCTAGGTCTTGCTATCTTTTCCAAGTTGACCTGGAAGTTTTGGGGTTTAGACATTCTCCTGCCTTAACATCCCAGTGACCTAGCTGAGCCTACAGGCATGGGCCACCACACCCAGCTGATTGAATTTTTGCAGTGGTTTTTGCAATTATGGTGGCACAATAATACATCTGTTTTACGAGTGAGACCTGCACAAACACTTCAGATTCGCCTTTCTTACAAGTTATTTCCTGTGTCTCCTCCTTCGCTTATTGAATAACTGACTTCGTTTGCATTGTGTAAAGGTCTTAAAAATTTTATTTCTTCTGGATGAAAACATCACTGAGTGAAAACAGTTCCAAACAAAAGACAGAACCCTGAAAAATGTCAAAAGATCAGTAAGTTTGGAGCAGTGGTTTCTAATAGATGCTCCTACAGCAGCATTCCCTGGGAAGACATCACAACCTCCAAGAGTCAGGACAATGTTGGTTTTCATAGGTTTCTTTCTTCATTTAAAAAAAAAACAGATTTAGTATCTTTAGACTGCACTGATCTGAAGACGAATATAATTTAGGTTAGATTCCACATGTGCATTCGTTATTAATCTTATTCTCTTCTGATTTTAAGTAAGATTAAAATCAAACTATTTCATAGTCCATTACAAATAAAATGGGCCATAGACACTGTGCCTACTAGATAAACTGAGGATAGCACCCCTTGAGGGTTTATTGAAAATGCAAATTCTGGGGTCTTACCCCAGACTTCATGAACCAAAATCTTAGCGGTGTTTTAACAAGCCCTCCAGGTGAGTCCAAGACACACTCAAGTTTGAGAACAATTGGCTTACACAATTCAAAACTAGACAGGTAGAGCCTTACTCTGCAGAAGATGAAAATTGCTGTTGACCCCATTTTTTTACTGATAGGGTAGACAAATGGCCTTTATGGTCACAAGACTTTCATTAGAGACCACATTGGGTAATCATCCTTTTGACTATTTTTTAGATCTTGCTTTGTCACAGAGAAGATGTTTAAAGCTCATGAAGCAAAATTATGTAACTGATCCATTCACTAGAATTTTAAATAATTTTATAGTAGTGAATTTTA
Source organism: Cuniculus paca (assembly GCA_004365215.1). Classification (NCBI taxonomy): domain Eukaryota; kingdom Metazoa; phylum Chordata; class Mammalia; order Rodentia; family Cuniculidae; genus Cuniculus; species Cuniculus paca. The sequence goes on along the minus strand of RJWT010003287.1, from coordinate 17,829 downwards.
TCTTGGGAGTGAAAACATGACATACTTTCTAGTTGCGGTCTACATCTACATGTAACACGCAAAGTATATATTTCAAAAACTACTGCACTATGCAAAATTGCATGATTAAACACTGCAAGTCCAGGAAGTTAAGGCATACCACTGTCAGTAACACATGAAAAACTAGATAGAAACCTAACAAGACTAGTAACAGTCTTTTGCCCAACTTCAGTGGTTAATAAATGCACAAGTACTACAATAAATGTGGAATTTTAGTTGGAAATATGAAACTTGCTCATGGAAGTGGGCTTCAGAAGGGTTACAGCTTTTTGTTATTGGGAGTAGAAAAGGAGAGCTCTCTGAAACTCAACAGCTCTCACAGTAGGGATGGGTGAGTGTGGCTCTTGACACACAAGGTGAAATAACAGAGCTAGCTTATGTCTGAGCTCTGTGCCCCTGTGCCTTCCTTTGCAGCTTCGTTCTTCTAGGTGCAGTTTTCTGCATTCATCTAGTGTTTCTCTCGTGTGAAATCAGCATAAGCAAATGCAGAATTTGCATTATGCCCAAATTGTGCCCTAATGGAACAAAAGTATTTTTTCAAACGAGCAGAGCAGAACTGATTCTGTGTGCAGAATGTTGCACTTCTATATATAAACTCCATATACAAGCATGATTGCTGCATCTGAACCTTGATGTGTTATACTCCATGAGTCCAGTGTCACTGTTTCAGGTACAACACTGAGCATGGATGGATGAGAAAGATACAGTATGTGTGTTTATGCTAATGTAGGAGAAATCTTATTAGCAGTAACAGTGCATTACTTAAACATAATCCTAGGAAATTAACTTGTATATCAATCTAAAACATTGTGTGAGTTTGATCAGTGTCTATATTTGTTAATTATAAGGAGTGAGTGAAACTGGGTGTGGTGGTGCATGCCTATAATCCCAGCACCCGAATGGCTGAGGTAGGAGGATCTTTCCAAGTTCGAGACCAGCTGAACTGCATAATGAGACCCCATCTCAAACAGACACACACACAAAAAAAAAACTGAGTGAGTGACAACTAGGCTGGCTTTTTTCTCTTCAATTTTCCATACCAGAAAAAAATGGGAATGAAATCACATTTTTATGTTGCTTTGAAACTGAGACACAAGTCTTACTGATATAAAAAAGTAAATGTTTCCTGACTCTTACAGTGACACTGATCATGGCAGTTTTAACCGTTCGCCCAACAGTTGTTTTGAGGAATCAAATGCAAGCAGATCTTCTTTTTCATGGTTTTAATATGCACGCATTTCAGTTACCATGGTTTAGTTAAATAACACCAGTCTCTTCACAGCATGGTTCAAGTTGTAGTTCTATGGTATATTAACTGTGAGTAATTGCACAAAACCCAAATTTCATTGCTGGATCTTCAGTCCACAAATCGCTACGTAAATAACAGATGCACATCATGATCGGTGACTAATGGTGCCACATCTTTCAACTTGTGTCAGGGAGTGGTCACAGCATCTGTTATCCAGTTGTGCCGAGGCAGCAAAACATGCAGTTGAGTTGCTTTCTTGACCCCTCGTGATAAAATCACATGATAGTCTAGCAAAATGGTTACTTAAAAGAGAAAATTGGGCAACAAAGGAGAAAGTGCACCGAAGAAGAAAAAATATGTGACAGGCGTAAATACATTTTGACAGTAGTGAAAACAGAGTGAAAGAAGTAGCCAAGCATGGGAAAGCTGGCACTGCTACCACTGTAAACTCTCTGGATGTGCACGCAGAGATCATTGGTGAAGGCAACTTACCCACATAATTGAGGAAATGGTGATGACAAGATGGACAAAGATGTCCGAGAGGAAGAGACACCAGCAAAATCTTCACATTAAAGGAACTTTTAGAGATATTCCAGGACAGTGAAAGGAAAGGATAAAATGTTGGGTGAATTCCAAGTATGTGATAATTTGAGGAAGCATAGCAATGATACTTCTTCCAAATTATAAATTATATAAATAGAATATAACAAGTATGGTTCCAATTACTTTTGATAAGTTTTACATAGAAATAATACTTTAGTTCTCAATGTTTGTAATGTTTCATAGTACACTAAATAAACATCAGTTTTGCTGCTTTTTTCTTATATATTTGTAACCTACTGTATGATGGTTACTTTACCAGTAACAGTCAACATAATGTTTGTATTTTGACAAGATTTCAGAACTACTGAAATTTTTCATTGATTATTGAATAGCTTTGCACATTTTGGCCTGTGCAGTACTATGGTTTGGATGAGTTTCCCTCAAAGATCCATATGTTAAAAAGGTTTGATTCCCCAGCCCATGATGTTTCTGGAAGGTGCTAGAACCTTTAAAAGGCAGGGTCTGGCAGGAGAAAGTTAGGTCATGGGGAATGTAACCTCAAAGGTCACAGATGCATGAGATGAGCATCTTTCTTTGCCATGTGACTCCACCATGCTGTACTGCCTCATCAAGGACACAAAAGTAATAGGCCAACCAATTATGGACCAAAACCTCTATATCTGGGAGGCAAAGGAAAAAAAAAACCCATTCCTCCTTATAAATTACTGTCTCAGGTGGTTTGTCACAGTGCTAGAGAGCTGACTAACACACACAGTTACTTTTACCATCCGACCCAACCATGTAAAGTGAGGACTGCCTGAAAAACCTGTGGAAAATGTGAATTTTTCAGTTAACTCTGGACTACCAATAGTAATGATAAACATAAGATAACTTTTTAGAAAGCTAAGATAGTTTTGTGTTGCCTAATGCCAGCAATCATTCCCAAGTAAGTAGTCTTATATTCGTTAATTACTTGTTTAAATGAAGTCTGAGGTACCTGCTAAGCATGAATCACAATCCCCTATTAATTTCTCAAAGGCAGTAAAGTATTTTGGTGGCGCAGAGCACAGGCAGTACTGCAGAAGCATGAAGAGAGCTGTTTAGTTACTGAAAAGAATTTCAATCCACTGGCTGCTTGAGGTCTTAGAATCAAGTTGACCAACATTAACTGAATTTTTGGATAAAAATATTTTGGCAATGTGTTATACAATTTTTAGATAACTTTTACTACCTCTGCTGAATAATATGTGGTACAAACACAATAGATATTTTTAACATCTCCTTAGGAACCATGCCATAAATACAAATGGGAGGAGCAGAAATCTACAAAGCTTGTAGTTTTGACACATAATTCTTTGCGTGGATATGTTGTAAGTCACGATAAACCTACCTTGGGCTGAGATTATTTCAATAAAAAAAGACTACCAATGGATGTTTTAAGCATTGCCATTTTTAGCAATTAGCTCTTCAGCCTATATGTATAATTTAGAGATCTAGCAGTTCCCTTTTATTAGACGACCAACCTCATCACCTTTAATCAGCTGGCACAAGGAGGATTTTCAGATAGGTTATTAATCAGATTTACGCACAACTGCCATCCACTGTATTTCTAATTGAAGGCTTGGTGCTGGCTTTTACGAGGAAGTCAAGTTCAATTGGAAAATAATAAACCTTTGGAGTCCAAGCTCTGTTCCTCCCACGAAGACTTTATGGTTGAGATGTGATTCAACTCGTTTTACTATATTGAGATCATGAGAATTTCTCTTTTTTTAATGTTCACTGCAAGTGAATGTTTTTGTGCTCTGATATGCCTACATTTACACAACAAATAAATAATCTGGAGAAAAGCTGAATATTTTGTTAATAAATCAGTTGTTTACTCTGTACAAAACTCAAAACTCAGTTTGATTTCCTCCCTTTTCTCCCTTACAAACTGACATCAATTTTTATTGAAATGATTGAATTACCACATGTTTTGACAATATGTAGGCATGCCTTCAGCCAGCATTAGGCCACATGTTATAAGAAACCTAAAACTCAGACAAATTATTCAAAGATTTCGAGTGTACCACATCTTTATACTGTGAATGACTGATTGAAATTTGTTGGGTTTCCAGAAAAACTAAAGCTCTCTCAATGGAAGCGAGGCATGCTTTGAATATTTATAAGATAATTGGCAATGCCACAATATGTTTGCTTTAGCACAGGCAATTAAATACAAAAATAACAAAAATAGGGAGCTTCACACAAGTGCATGGAAAGAATAGTGAGAAAATACAGAAGTGGAGTGTGTTGAATTTCACTGTGATTTGTTTATGCTTATGTGATACCTTCTTCAGAGATGACTGCCTGAATTTTCTGAGTGTTCCATGTATAAAATGCACTTGCATGTTATGCTTCCACTTTTCATACTCAGAGATCTAATTAAGGCTTGAAGAACTGGAAGGAAATTATGACTATAACTATAAGAAGCAGAATCTAGAGGCTGGGTCATCTCCCAGAACATTATGCTAATGCCCATACGCAGTCTGCCTCTCCTGCATGGAGCCATTTTGATACTCACTGGAATGTTTAGTGGCAAACTGGAATTTGAGCACTGCTGGTGATCAAGTCAAGTGACTACTTCCTTTCACTTGACAGAAGTAGATCACTGTTTCCCTAGGCCTGGAAAGGGAATGACATTCTCTTAAGTATGCATGACATGCTGAATACCGTGTCACACACATTCGACACATTATTTTGTTTAAGATCTTTACTACAAGCTTATGCCATATGTCTGGTGTACTCATTTCAAAGATGAAGAAACTAAAATTCAAAGATAAATAAATCTCCCAAGCAGAATGTTGCATGAAAAACATAAGAGACAGAGGATATTAACAGTATAAAACAATTTATGTCCTTTCTTCAAAGCATGCCAAAAAATAGTACATATTGCCTAGACATAAATACATACGTAGTAAATATTTAAGCATATGGGGCAGGAATGGCAAACACCAAATTAGGATGGTTTTTGCTGGTGAAGAAAAATGAGATCAGACATAAGTGCACATAGGCTTCCTCTTTGTATTTTCTATCTTCAAGCTAAGAATGGAAAGTATGGGTAATTATAATGTCATTCTCTACACGTGGTGTGTGGCTAAAGTATTTTGTGAAGGTGAAACATTAAAGTTAGGTTTGGCAAATTGCTGATAGTCACATAGTCATTAAAGATCAGGCACGACTGATTTGACTCCAAACCTACCCATACTCAATGCCAAGTTCTCTGCTTTTCCTCAGCTGCACAGGGCTTGAACCTTCTTGTGAAAGAAAGCACCAATTGGTTATTGCTCCATGACTGTGTACCACAGATGCTGGCGATGTGGAGAAGAACCAAGTGGGCATGTTCTAAAGAACCAATGCTACTGAAAGCAGGATAAATTTAAGTTATAGATAGGAAAACAGGTGAACCTTGAGTCCATGTCTTGTTTACTTTTCTCTTGATGCTGAGACAAAATACCTGACACCCAAAGTTAAGGAAGGAAAGGTTTATTCAGCTCACAGTTTTTGGAGGTTTCAGTCCACAGTCACTGGTTCCAAGGTAGGGTGTCATCGCTGAGGGTCAACCATTCATGGCAGCTGTGACAGATGCCAGAAGCAACCAGAGCAAAAAGGGCAAAAGGGCGAAAAGCAGGCCTCCTTCCCTCTCTTATATTGTATGCCAGCTCCCTGTCCCTGAGTGAGTGCAGCACTCTCACCATCAATCCAAGCACTAGACAATGAACCAATCACAAAAACTAGACTCAGCTACCTTTGAAAGGCCCACCCCTCCATGACTGCATGAGGCTTTGAGGGGGACATTTAAACACAAACCATAACAGACCATAATGCTAAACAAAATGCATCGGAACCCAAAGTTTAAGTAATGCATGGTTTCTCTTACCTGAGAAACCCAAAGTATAAATCATTTAGAACAAAATAAAATAGAGATGATAGAAAAAGGGAGAGAGTCTGGTGTTAAAGATGAGAAAGGGGTATGAGAATTAGGACAAATGAGAAGGAGGGGAGAGGAAAGGAAAATAAAAAGAATCAAAATGCACTAATACACATTGTGACAGTTAACTGATTGTATCAATTTGAGCAAGAAACATCCAATTAAATTGGATCAGCACAGTTCTGGGTGTGGCTAAGGGGATTTACTAAAGACTGAAGACCCATCCTAGTGAGACTTGTCACCAGAATAAAAGGGAAACAAACAATTTCCCTTGTATACAATTGCTTGCTTCTGTTTTATTGGAGGAACTTAAGTCTTTGCCTTCACCTCGGATGTCAACTGGTTTCCAGTGCAGACCCTTCAGTCCTCCATAGAAGATCCTTTGGCCTCCTGATACAGGCTTGCACGGGACACCGCACTGAGCTCCAGGCCTCCAACTAGATCCTTCGGGTCTCCCGTGCATAGACAGGCCTCTGCACTCTTGCACATCTGACTTTGGGAGTTACCATTGTAAGCCTACCTTGTAAATTCTTATGTATTGGTATATCTTGCATTAAACCTGTTTCTCTAGTAAGCACTGACTGATATCCACATATATACCAACTCCCCATGATGAATGTATTTATTTTGTATTGCAAATACCTATTAATGAAAACAAGGAAAATGAAACTCATTATTACTGAAGAATTATAATGGAAGTTCACCAAGATCCTTTACCTCCTAAATGCCATGGTCCTTGCTGCTGTGGCTGCACCTGTGACCATATTCTGAGCTTCCCCAAAGGAATGGGACATTATTTTAAAATTAGCTAGTTTATTACCCAGTACAGCAATGAAGCTAAGTAAATTGGCTGTGAAATGCCATCACACTCATAGCTCTTTTTAGGAACAGTGTTTGGGAATCACTGAATACTGGCAGCAAAATTAATTTTTGATGTTGTCCTAGAGAGCTACTATTATGAAAACTCTAAAATTGACTTCCTGAATGCTTTTCTCTCCTTTTCCAATTGCTTACAGAATCCATAGAAAACTATGATGGCAACTGAACTTTAGAAACATCTACCCTTGTATACTTTATTTTACACTATAGATTTATTATCTCTGACTCAAACGATCAGTATCTTCCCAGAACCTAGTATAGACCTTCACATTTGGTAGGCAGTCAATAAATAGTTGTTGAATTTAATGAGCACATGTGTAAATGATTATGAGAAATATTACCTGATGCTTGTATTTATTTTATAAGGGAGGCAGCAGAGTGTAGTGATTTAAGAGTCTTAGCAAAGAGTCAGTAGTTGGGAACCAAGCCAGCACGGTCAGACCATCTCTCTGGAATCCTTGTCCTATTAGTTATGGTACATTGGGCAAGTTAGCCTCTGTGAATTTCAGCTTCACCTTCAAAAACTGGGAACTGCACCAAGCTTCCTCTTTTAAGGTTGCTGTGAGGGTTATACGCTACCTCTAATGTGCTTAGAATAATTCTAGGTAAAAGTGCTTCATATATTTTAGGAGTTATCTAGATAACTTTTGGTTCTATCTATATAACCTTTGTTTTCATGATCAGGACAGTGTTTATATCTCACTGGTCCCTAAAAAGGTTTATTAAAAAAAGAAAAAAAAGTGCTTTATGGAGCCACCCACCCCTTTTTTCCCCTCTTATCGAAATTTCTATTTCCTAACAGTAAATTCACCGTTCACCTACTATAGCAGAAGAAAAATGACTTTAATCTCAGAGGCAACATTAAAAATAGGGAAAAAGAAAACAAATCAATAAAGGCAAAGGTCATAGAAACAGATGATTCCAACATAAAGCAAGGCTTCGGAGGTTATAACACAAGCTAAAAAAAATGAAGGTAAGCAGGATATCTGGGAGAGAAATTACATGATTTGGATACCAATATATAAACAATTTTATAATTCAAACAAAGTAGTCATGTAAACGAAAAGACTCGAAATAAGTAACTATATACTCAATAATTTCCTTTTCTAGCAATTGTTTTCCTGTCCATACAAACCTAGATTACCTCTCTCCTCTGCCACACACAAACACACACCCTATGCCCTGAATCAGTTCTATTCTTAACCAGTCACGTTCTCCACAGTGCAGAACCTAGACGTAGTTTCAAGGAAGTGGCCAGGCTGGAGTTAGGCTAAGCATATTATTTCTTAACACTGCTATGCATCATTAGATGTGGCCAGTATCAGTCACTATAAAATATTTATTTCAATCAACTTCAGAATTTTTTAAATGATTGTTTTATGAAAATGGGAAAAAGTTACTAAAATGTATTATATAGGGTGGCAACTTTGAAATACTTTTTTGTCATGATCCCCAGTGAATAACACCTTTCATTTCAACCCAGATGTCCTATTTTATATCAGTTATTGAAATGTTGGCTGTGACCTCTTAATTTATTTTCACAAGTCACTATTGGGTAGTGGCCCTGTGTAGGGAAAACACTGTCTTAGGATGTTGCGTTGAAACTTTCTCACAGAAGCCCCTGATCAGCAGCAGAGTCGGACGTTTGGAGATGGAGGGAGAGGCTGAGAGGGCCTCGGAGGCCTTCCAGAAGTGTGCGGTCTCTTTAGTTGCTTTATTTCACCCTTAAAGTTTACCCACTTTCAGCATTCATTCTCCACAAAATGCTTTAAATCTCCCGCGTAAGTAAAAGCGCTGTTCCTGGGACCCACACTGTGTTACTCTGGGGCTGTGTCTCCTGCTGCCTGCTATGTGCCCTTGCAAGGTCAAGCACACCAAGTCTGCAAAGCAGGTGATGGGGCTGATGCATTGACCCCAGAAAGCACAAGCCTTTTGGCTGCCCGACAATTACTGTGGATGATCTCAACGAGAAGATGAGGACATTTTCCTTTCGTCTATGTGGCATGTCTGAGTGTGGCCCTGCGCCTTTCTCCAGCACTTCTGGGCCTGATTGCTTTAAAGGTGAGCTCCTAACTCGATGACTCAGACCCTCATTAACCCACGGCCACTCACACAGCCTCCAGGCGACCCAGTGTAGCAGGAAGGGGACAGGCAGCGCTAACGAGGTCACCCTGCAGTGGGCTCAGAGAGCTGGTAATGATGAGCCAGATGATAAATGTGGAGCCACGGAATCAATCATTTTGAAGGGAGAACACGTAAATTCTTATTTTTCCTTACAATTGGCTTGACATCATCCTTCCCCTGAATCAGCCAGCGCCAAGATCAGAGTGGGCGGAAAGGAAACAGAAGAAGTAAATAAAGCAAGGGAAGGAGAACCTTTTGCATTTTTAAGCATTTCCTTTTCTTACTTGGTATTAAAGAACTCAAGGGCTTGGTGGAAATCCAAAGATGACATGAGATGAAGTGATGTCAGGGCTGGGTTCCTTCAAAGAGAAATTCTGTGATAGATCAAACTCCTCCTTTGTGAAATGACACTCAGAAATCTGGGATTGGGTATACGCATAAGCTAAAATAAGAACAACTCAAAAGAAATCAAAGAAGGTTTTCTTTGATAAAATTACAGCAATGAAGCTACAGATATAAACATAGAAATAGGTGAGTATAAGTAAGGACTTCAGCAAAGATCTCTGTTTCATAAATTCACAATGGAACATTGCTACAATAAGCCATCTAAATGTTAATATTTGTCTCTCTCTGTCTCTCTTTCTCTCACTCTTTCGTTCTTTGTCTCTCTCTCCTACTGAACTATTATCTCCAGTTGTAAACCTGGCCCTGTAACTAAGGTACATTTCAGCAGAATGCATTACTCTAATAATAAAAAAGAACTCTGCAATTAGAAAAGATGAGCCTCTTGTATTTAAAAGTACAAGAGAGTCCATTTACTTCATGATTAAAAGAATAAAGTGCATGTGTGAAAATGTGAATATCCGAGAAATTGAACACTGCATTTCTCTAGCTGAAGACATAGTAACTCCAAGTCAAAGAAGTGATTTCAGGTAGAAGTAGCCACTGTAATAATATTTAATTTCCTTCAAGAAAAAATTGGGCGGCTGCAGAATTTGAATATGAATCTCTAAAATACAGGATATAAAATCTGTAAAACTCTGGGAGATTTCTGATGGCCAGACCTACTTCTATTGTGGATTCAAAATGTACAATCAAAACTATTTCGTCTAAGAGGTTTTTTTTAATTTTTGAAACTATAAAATACAAAAGTTAGGCCATCTAACAGAACTGTCTGAGTAAAAACTTGAAAGCACTTTTGAATGACACGCAAGTATGCTACTGGATGGCTTTGAAATCTAGGGAAGTGGTGTGAAAACACTGAATCCCGTAAGATGCAGGTTTGGTGTTTCTCATGCAACTTGCCTGCAGGATGGGGAGGGAAAGGATATCATTTTTGTCTTTTCATCCCAGTTCCCTCCTATCCAGGGCCTCCCCTCCGGCTAGAAAGCCAGACAGTCATTATGGGCCACTTACTAAGGATTTTAATATCTAGAAAATATCTGAAGTCTACGTGGATTACTGGTGGGTAGTAAAAACTGACATCAAGCAAATTATTAGCGACATTAGCACGTCTTAGAAATAACTACAGTGATATTTTTAAAAATATATATACTTTTTACTTTTATCTGCACAACATTTATGTGAAACAAGAAATATAATATCCACATTTTAAGTGAGAGAATAGAAGTACAGAGTTCTGCTACATAATCACTGGCCCCAAGCTAGGGAATTTTCCGTTTTGTAAGTTCTCACAGCACCTGAACTTTTTCTTCACGGCACTGACTACCCTCACAACTAAGGAATAATAATTAATGCCTCAACTGTGAGCTTCTGCAGAGCAGGAACTTGTCCTTATTTGTAGCTGAATTTTGAGTATGGTATCTTGCATAATTAGGACCAAATGGACCTGGTGATCAAGTACACGCACAAGTGACATCTTCCAAAGTTCCATGGGAAATAAAGGATAGAAGCGCAATTTGAGCATCCACCTTTTATTGGAAATCCCTTGTTCCTTCTACTCTATTGACTGAAGGGCAAATATGTTGTGTCTTCATAGCACATCTTAGAGCCAGACTAGATGAGTGGGGATCATGGCTGTTGGGTACTGACTATGTGACTTGAGCCATTACTCATTGACTCTTTTCCTTAGTATTCCCATCTGTAAAATGGAAATAATAATAGTACCTGCCTCACAGAGTGGGGAGGCTTGCATTAATCTATATACAGCACTATGAGCGGGCCTACATAGGGTGGGAGCCAGTACTGCTACTACTAAGCTGCACCACTATGCTATCAATACTACTGCTGCCACTATTGCTATTATTATTGTTATTATTAAAGCGAGTTGTTCAACTTTTCCCAAAAGATGCTTTGATTCAGGTTGATCTGAGGAAGACCTAACTCTTAAGTGTGGAAAGCCTTAAATGAGCTATATTTGCCAAACTTACTGACATTCAGTTTCTGCTATCTGGTGTGTCAGGCAGAGTTTTCCTAGCTTCATCCGTGTTGTTTCCTAAATGCTAAGAGCAGTAGAGGTAGGAGGGGCGCCAGGTCCACAAGCACATTCATTTCAAGCTGGGGTCTGCACACTCTCTAGATCCAACTGTCTCAGTCCTCCCAAGTACCACCATGCCAGCCCTACTGGATGTGACCTTTGAGCTCTGACTGCATCCTGGGATTTGGCACACAGAAAGTTCTCTCTCTCTCTCTCATTTATTATTGTATTTATTTTTGAGACAAGGCTTTACTATGTAGTTTAGGCTGGCCTTGAACTCACTATGTAGCCCAGGATGGCCTTGAACTCACAGTGATCCTCCTGACTCAGCCTCCCAAGTCCCAGGATTACAGTTGTGTGCCACTGTACCCAACTTATCATCTGTTTAACGTTGCCTGGGCACCTTAACCTCCCTCACTCAGTTTCTTAAGTATAAACTAGATTAACTTAATACGCACCTCTGAAATTACTATAAAAATGTAGAGAAAGTTATTTGAAAGCCCATTGCAAGACGTCTAGTCCTCATTAAACATTAGTTGGGTTTGAGTCTCAAGCTAAATTCTTTGGCACCGGTCTCCAGAAAAAGAAATCCTCATTTAACCTTTGATCCTTAGCAACATTTCTAGGACGGTATGATGGCCCAGATCATATTTGGATATGTATTAACGTTCCCATTGTGTTAGTCCCTGTATTAAGGAGACAGACTCAGTTCATACTCACCCACTTCTTCCAGGAGGAACCCTGTCTTGAAATGGATAACTTCTTTTAAACCTGCTCTACTCATCTGTGTTTCCTGACAAGACTTCTACCCTCCTCATCCCACTCCTATCCATCCTTTCAATTCTTCTTTTCCCACTTGGCCCCTCTACAATGACCTTGTTCTATTGTGAACAATCTCCTTGACCTAGGCTTCCTGGGACACAGAAAAGGAGAGTGCACAAATGCTGCCTACTGCAAGCATCTTAGACTAGTGTTTTGTTTTGTTTTGCTTTGTTGTACTTGGGATTGAATCCCGACCCTATGCACTGAGCTACATCTCTGACCAGTTTTTCATCTTTTATTCCCAGACCAAGTCTCACTATGACACTAAATTGTCTGGGCTGGACTCAAAATTGGGATCCTCCTGCATGAAACTTGTTTAATGCTTTTCAAGCTCTGGTCTCACAATTCCCAGTGTTGGTGCCTAAGTACATTTTTCAGTCTGCTCTATAAGACATGTGTATATTAGTGTAATTTTCCATAAGCACATTTTAGCCAATCCAAAATAGAAAACATTTTATGACCTATAGAAATGCACCTTGAAATCATTTTTCAATACTTCTAACTATGAATTTTTCTGATGAAAAGCTGGTGACAAACAACAGTAGAAGGTTTATAGTTAAATCTATGAACACTTAACACGTGGGCGAAGGATGAAATAGCAATCTATCTTTTGGTGCTATTCATGAAGTCCTTGGCAAGGGCTTAGAATAAGAATGGACTTTTTCCTCTGATGAAAGCTCATTTATTTTCTTCCTTTAGCCATGGATATAGTGGTCCCTGATAGCTAGGTAAATAACTTAAGAGAAAAATGAAAAGGATATTTCAAGGTTTACAGTTTAATGTCATCAGACGGTGTGTGAGTGTCATCGTTTCAAACAGGCTTTAATGTTGAATAATGTATTAATTCATTTCTTGGAATACGTCCTGTGATTTTGAAGTTCCACAAATTTGAAATTATAATCTGATAATCTGACAAATCACCTTCATCGAGTGACTGACAATAAAATATAGATTAATGTGAAGCTCTTAATGCATGTTTCATCCTTTATTTCAACTTTTCTCATGAAGAAATATGTCCAGTTCTTTTTCGTTGCATTTGGAGAAATCTGTCCTGTGAGTGCACACAGAAAGTGTGTGGTGTTCTGGGTCCCGAGTAGGTCAGTCTGACCCAGGGCATTCCCTGTGCTTGAGGACAGGATGCGTGGTGAGCTGCCCATGCTGACAGTTATGTGAAACCCAGACTCGATGTCCAGAGTACCACCTGGTCTCTGTCCACTCTGAATCACCATTGCTTTCACTGCTAGAGCTGCCTTTTAATCTCGAAGGTCAAGTCACGGTGTTGCTTAGCATCTTTTTCAGTGCCAACAAGTGTACAGCACAGATCCAATCATTTGCCACCCAGCACCCATCCTAAGAACCAGCTGGCCTGTCTTGACCTTCCTGGTTTCCTCTCCTACCAACCCCTGCTTGGATGCCATGTCCCCATCCACACAAACTGTTCACCGTTTCCAGGCACATCCAGTCCTTTGATTTCCACGCCCTTTCATGATGGTCGTGGAATGTTCTCCTCTTGGTTGTGTACCCACCACCACCCAGCTCCTTCTGCTTCATACTCAATTACCATTTTATTACAGAACAGTGTCTGCCTTCTTTCTCAATCACTTCTTTGATTCTTCAATCTTTGAGCAAATTATTTCCTTCTGTTCCCTTTCTCCTTTGTGGTACCCTAGTACTTTGAGCATTGGTTTGAACACAATGTTGGTTTATTTTTTACCCCCCAAGGCTAAGAAATAAGGAATGTTTTTATAAAACTGGAGCCAGAGCAAGTTGATCTATAAACAGCATATAAACGAAAATGAATTGTCAGATGACAGCCAATCTATTTGCCTACAACAGGAAGGCTATCATTTATCGTTTCCAATAAGAATTATATTCAAGCTTCATGAATGCTTTTTTCTGAATTCAAGTTAATGTTAATATTTAGAAGACTTGAAGAACAAAAGCAAACTTCATTAGAAGTCTATCAATATATCAAGTACCATTTTATGAGGCTGTGCTAGAAACTTAAACGAGAACTAACCCCATTTATGAAAATATAGAATTGGCCTCCTTGAGTGAGTTATATTGGAATATTTTAAAAAATAAGTAATAATAAAAACTCAGAAACAAATTATTCAAAGGCGAGTAGATCTGTTATTAGTTATTATAGACTTATTAAGTATGGCATTAGCTACTTTCCTGTGTGGGAAGCACTGTGTCATTATGTCTGCAAGTTTTATCTCTGGAATTGGATGGAATGGGCTTAAAAGGCAGCTCTACACTTGCTGTAGGTTTGAGTTCTTGGATAGACCACTAATCGCTCCATGTCTCAATTTTCAAATCTGCAAAATGGAGCAATAATAAACCTACTCCGTAGGGTTGATATGAGGATTAAACTGGAAAACTGACCTGTAAAATGTAGTGATCAATTTTCAATAAATATCAGCTGTTACTTAATTAGCTTTGTTAAAGAAACCAAATAATAAGTTTACCTAAGCTAAAGAAGTTGCAGAGTGGTCAATGTAATACGACATGTATTGTAAAATGTTCTATGATGCAATAAGGCAAACATGGTTGAAAGAGAGATTCTCAGAATCTGATCTGAACCCAGGCATCACAGTACATGTTCAAAATCCCAGGACTCCAGAAGGCCCAGGCAGGAAGGATCCCAGTTTGAGTCCAGCCTGGGCAATTTAGCAAGACCCCGACTCAAAATAAAAAATAAAAAAGGCTGAGATTAATTCAGTGTGAAGATCCTGAGTTGACCCCCCAGTACCACCAAAAGCAAAAGGGACTCTAATGGGTTGGAAGAAAGGAACAAAATTCTGGAGTTCAAAAGTACCTATGTAATTATTCCTAGGTGTCAAAGGGAAGTTACAATGAGCGGCTGTAAAGAGAACACAGGTGCTTACTCTACATTAGGTTCAGAGTCAGGCGCTCCTGCTAGGTGGTTTTCTTCTGCTCTACGGAAGAAGGAAGACAAGCAGGGCCCAGTGACACAACTGCAATTCCAGCTACCCAGGAGGCTGAGGCAGGAGAATTGCAAATACAAAACTACCCTGGGCAACCTGGCAAGATCCTGTTTCAAAATACAGACTGAAAAGGACTAAGACTCTCACAGCTCAGTATTAGAACAGCCCTGAGTTCAATTTCTAGCACCACAAAAAAAAAAAAAAGAGAGAAAGAAAGAAAAGAAAAAGAAAAGGAAAACAAATGGAAAGATCAGAACTAGAAAGGAAATTAAGAGTCCTAACAAAACTAACAAAATATTTATTTCCCACAGATATTGCATGAGTGAGATTATTCACAAATAGTAGAAAACTCAGGAGTCATAGGCATATTTCATTGCAGGGGTTAAGTTTTATGTCATTAAAAGTTTTAATTGACATGTGATAATTGCACGTATTTATGGGGCCCAGTGCAATGTTTCAATACATACGCACAGTGTGTAGTGATCACATTTGAGGGATCACATATCCATCACCTCAAACATCTATCACTTCTCCGAGGTAAGAATGCTCCAAAATCTTCTCTAGCTAACTTAAAATATATGATGTATTATTCATTGTTTAAAATAACAATTACTTTGGGATTTACTGTACTATTCTCTCTTCTTGTGTGTACACATGGAAATTTTTGTTACTTGTTTTTAAAAAAAGAAATGTAGAAGAAGCCAATTCACCCTTCCTTTAAGCTGTTGCAAGACGCGCAGGGCCCAGGAAGAGACACAAGCCAATTTGTCCTTCCTGTGAGTTGGAGGAAACCATGCTGGGCCTGGGAGGGGTAACAAGAAGCCAATTCGCTTCTCAGGAGCCAACCAGCTTGTGGGCTGGGAGACAAGAACAGCCCCCCACCACGCCTGCCCCAGCAACTGACTGATTTGGAGGATAGGTGATTTGATAGCATCTGAGGTACAAAACAACTTAATGCTTATATTGTTTGATTGACTTTGCAGGCCTAAGGCTGGTAGTCTCAGCATCTATTAAGAGGATAAAAATATGCAATATAACAAATATGGGGGATTTCCTTCTGTCTTGTTTTTGAAATCCAATATTGTTCTCAGTGTTTTGTTCCATCTTATTGTTTTGTTTTATTCAATGTTCTGTTTTGATTGGTTTTATTCTGTTCTGTTTTGTTTGATTTTACTATGTCTGATGGCATGGACAACTATTTTGAAGAAAAGAGACATTATGGTAGCCATTGTTGATTTCCTACTATTGTTTTGAAATCCTGTATCACTTTCACTGTTTGGTTTTGATTGACTTCATTCTGTTTTATTTTGTTTGGTTTATTCTCTTCAAAATATGCTTTCATTCTTTTGCTTTGATTGGTTTTATTCTGTTTTGTTTTGTTTGATTTTATTATGTCTGATGATATGGACAGCTATTTTGAGGAAAGCAAGAGACATTATGGTAGCCATTGTTGATCTCCTATTATCTTGAAGTCCTGTATCGCTTTCATTGTTCTGTTCTGATTAGCTTTATTCTGTTTTGTTTGGTTTTATTCTCTTTAAAATAAAAAATACAATAAAACTGAAAGAATTCAATGGAAATAGCACAACAGAATATTTTCCTTATCACTCATACACCCAGAAAATGTCTACTTCTGGGCTTTGCCTGGAGTCTTCTTAGATGACAAAGTTTTTTATTTATTTTACTTTGAAACTTGGCTCTTGCAATTTTCTTTTTTGCTGTTGTTTGTTCCTCACCTTTCACCCACTGCATTTACTGCTGTTGCTGCTGTTCCAATGACAGTGGAACCCCAAACTTACAGTTATTGTGGGACTCTAAGGTCTTCCCTGTCAGAGCTGACTCTGGAAAGCTGCCACGGATGGGTTCTGGAGATTTCAGGGCCATTTGTGGGACAGGTGATGTCTCACTTAGTCCCTTCCAGAAGACCTCAAAGATACTCTCAAGCTCCCACTTCCCTAAAACCAGGAGGTGGTGAGAGAGTTCAAGCCTATGCTTGATTGGAGGCCATAATTAAGGCCTGGCAGGAAATAGCATGCTGTGAGCTCATGGCAAGACTCCAGCAGCAAAAGCAAGAAAATTAGGTTTTTTGTGGGGGAGGTGGGTTGTTTTGTTTTGCTTTTGAGACAGGGCCTTGCTATGCGGCCCAAGCTAGCCTCAAAATCCAGGTTTTCCTTCCCAGCGGTGCTCCTGCCTCCAGCCGACGCTTGGATTACAATGCACACCACTGCGCCTGGCTGTACATATCTGGATTTTTAGGCTTAGGTAAATAGTAACGTTTGAATAAAAACTCAATGGTGGAATAGGCCATATACTTACCATGCATAAAGAATTAAGTGAGCAAAGACGATAAAAACTTCTTTGCTTTTCTATACTGATCACATCTTCACCTTGAACACCAGCCCCTGAGGGGAGATGAGGTGGCAGATGCTGAATATACCAAATAATGTTGAATTGACACACTTCCATTTCAGTAGTTTCTGTTGAGTATCTCACAAGATTTCAGGTAACTTCTCATTCTTTGAGCTTTCTTCCCTTCTCCTTACTCTCCCTCAAGACGTCATCTGTGTGTGGAGGAGTGATAGCTCACAGTTCAGTAGCAACTTCACGGAGGATCTCAATCTACAGGCTAGCAAAGGTTCTTTGCTAGTTTCTGCCATGGAGAAGCTTGTTGGGTCTGATTTCTGGACTGTGATCAGCTGAGGTACGCCTGGCTCCTCCAAGCTTATAACCTAGAACTCATGTCCAAATTCTGGATCTGCACCATCTAGAAACAAAGTTCCTGCACCACGCAACTTCGTGCTCAACTTCAGGACTC
>RJWT010003286.1:16947-37184 GCA_004365215.1 Cuniculus paca | reverse complement strand
AAAGACAGCACAAAGAGGAAACATCTTCTTGTGAACGCAAGGAGATTGCAGGATCCAAGGCTTGAAGCTCTTAGCCAATGTCAGAAGACGTCTAAGCTAGAGAAGCTCAGGAGTTAGTGCAGAAAAAGGGAAACTGAGGCTTGTGTATCTAGCTTTAGAGTGCAACAGGAATGCAGAAAACATTTTTTAATTCATCAGAGAAAAAGTTCCCTCCCAGAAGGGTAACACAAAGCCCATGCATCCTAAAGCAAAGGATAGCACTGAAGGAGGGAGCCAGGGGCCAGAGCCATTTGGCTGAGTCATGGCTGGAGCAAGGCAGCGCAAGTAGGACTCAATCTCTTCTCTTTTTGTCTACTAAATTTAGTCATGGGCAGACCTCCTCAAGTGACCTCAGGACCATGTCTTGCACATCAGCTGCACAAGCCCACCAGAAAATTCACATCTCTAATGGCAGCAACAGCAAACCCCAAGGTTAAATTTTAACATCCTAGCTCATCCACCCCTGGAACCGTCAGGGAAGGGAGCATGAAAATCCTCCTTTTTGAGTCTGAATTATGTGCCTGTCCCTGGTACCAAGGGGTTGAGTGAGCCAACAGGAACTGCATGAGTTAAGACAAGATCTCCTATTGCTTCCAAAAGAAATGAAAATGAAAGTTGTACAAATTAGAAGCAAAACAAAACCAGATGTGCACTTTGAGGATCATCTTTACTGCCAAATGTAGTGATCTTCTCTCAGGCATACCTCTGATACGAGCCCCTGTTGGCCATCTCGTTGATCCCCGTGGATCTCGGGATCATAGCAACCATTAGAAAACAATCCAGGTGTCTGCTCAAGGGGCTCGTGTATCTTTGAATCAGCTTTCCAGGCCACGGGAGAGTCCAAAGTCCTTGGCCTCTCCTGCTACACAGGGTGGCAGAAGCCATTCATTCAGCCACATATTTCCTGTAGTTACTACTACTAAATTAGCTTTAGCTGTGATGCCCCCTCCTCCTCTTCTAGGGAAGGATACAGGAATGCAAGCCCCAAATGGCAACATTTTTAAAGGGATACAATTAATTATTCTTTCACTGTTTTCCAAGCCATTTGAAAATTTCAGTTCCCAATTATTAGTTATTTTGCAAGATAGCTTCCCAAACTATCATCACAAGTCAAAGAAGGTCACATAACTCCTTAGCCATCTTATCACCCAAGTACAATCTTTATGTGAACCTTTCATTTGATCATGGACTGATACTGTGTTGCATTTTTATTTGCGTGTCATTCTCAAATTATTCCAAGCTTTATAACTGCAAGTACCTACTGGAGAAAGTGGAGGATATAATGAGTACATCAAGCGGAAGTAAAACATTAGGGAGTCGTAGAGACCATGGGGAACTGGAGAGCACATGTCTCAATATAAGGAAGCAGTCACAGCCCACATCTATTTGGTTGCTGCTATGAGGCAATGTGGGGCCAGTGTTTCCAAATCATTTGATATTTTTGTAACAAGTGTGAACTCTTTACTTTCAAATGAAACAAACCAAATTCTAAATGCTGGAAATAAAAAAAGTATAGTTTTAATTTTACATTTTTATCTATTTCTCAGTAAGACATTAAACACATCAAATATTGTGCATCTGCCAGTCACACTTACCATTTAGTAACCTTTGGCCTCACTGCCTGGCTCCTCACCAAGAGTTTACACTCCTAGAAATGTAAGAGAACTAAGTATTTTTCTTCAAAGCTTAAAGCAATTTTCACAGGATGGTACTCATGGCAAGCAGTCAGTAAATAAGAGAAATAAAGCAAAGCTTGCTGACGAATGTTAGAAAGACAGCAAATGCTGCAACAGCAATTGCACCAGACACTGCATCAATTTGGGTTTGTTTTCAAGGATGTCAAATGACCTCACCAAGACTTTTCCTTAACCAAAGTTTATGATTCAGTAAAAGCTGCCTTTCCAAGCTTGATGAGTTATTTTAAATAAAAGTCACCCTACCAGTCCCTGTGATGCAAGGTCCTGCTGCCTGGAGGATGTGGCAGGACAGGGGGTTCTGATTAAAAGCCCTCAGCCCCTAAACCGACTCGTGGCCGCCACCGCATTTTTCTCCCTGTCTTCTCTCCTTCGCCATAGAATCTGTAGTATAGAGGTCCCCCTTTATCTGGGGGGATAAAGTCCAAGACCCTCCAGTAGATGCCTGAAACTGCACAAAGTATCAAACCCCATACAGAACATGTTTTTTTCTACGTGTACAGACCTATGATTAAAATTTACAAATCAGTAGGGTATGGTGGCACATGCCTGTAATCCCAGTACTCAGGAGGCTAAGGCAGGAGGATCTCTGCGAGTTTGAGGTCTTTTTGAGCTCTCAAGTGAGTTCAAGGCCAGCCTGAATTGCATATTAAAATCCTGTCTCAAAAAGACAAGCAAAAAAAAAATGTGCAAATCAAGCAGAGTAAAAGGTTAATAATAATGACTCATAATAAAACAGATCAATCACAACTAATAAAATAGATCAATTATACTACAGTAAAAGTTGGTTTTTTTGTTTTTTGTTTGTTTTTGTCTTTTTGAGATAGGGTTTCACTGTGCAAGTCAGGATGGCCTTGAACTCACTTTGTAGTTCAGGCTGACCCCCAACTCGAAGTGACCCTCCTGCCCCAGTCTCTCAAGTACTGGGATTATAGGCACACCCAGTTCTTTTTTTGTTTTGTTTTTGTTTTTGTTTTTGTTTTTGGTACTGGGAATCAAACTCAGGACGTTGTGCTTGCCAGGCAGGCACTTAAGCTGCTGTGCTATATCCCCAGTTTAAAGTTTTTCTTTTTTAATTTATGAATTGTTTACTTCTGGAAGTTTTCATGCAATATTTCCAGTTCACTGTTAACCTCAGATTACTGAAACTACAGAGAGTGAAACTGGATAAAGGAGAATGATTGTACACACCAGAGAAATTTGTGTATGATTATCAGAGGTCTCTGAAGTGATTCTGCTACTGAGTTTCTCAACTGCTGCACAGGAAACTGCCTTTAATATGTCAGAAGTACATTTAAGCAGGTGTCCTCAGCCCACCACAGATAAGGTAGACCACATGCCCCTGGTCTCAGGGCATCTCAGAAGAATACTAGGTGATAATTTCTTAAGTGACAAAGGCTGTAAATATGCATTAATCAAGCATTATTTGAGAAACACTTAAATGGAAATGCTACATTAAATCAATATTTGATTATAGGTCATTGACTGGCAGGACCAGAGAGTGGTAGAAACTAAAATCTGAGCCAAACTTCCACCTACTTGCTGTTCCAAGGCCACCCTCAGCCTAAGAATTCACATGGGCCAACTCCAGAGTGCCTGAGGGTGGCCCCGCTAGTGAAAGCAAACTTCCCGTTGATAGAAAGTCATCAACTCCCTCTTCCACTGTTCCAGAGGGTCCTTCTGGTTCTACACATTGAATTGCATGCAGCTTTGTGTCTCTGGTTCCAAGAAGAGACAAGTAAAATAGGCTAAAGGAGCTGGAGGCTGAAGAAGGCTCAGTACCACTCAATGGAAAAGTAGTATTAAGAAGTCCATGGACAAGGAAGGACGAAAGAAGGTAAGCATATCCCAAGAAGAAGGTGAAGGAGTTAATTCTTAGTCTATGATAGTAACCAAGGTAAGTTAATGATTTCTACCAGCTGAATTCACTCTTTTCTTGTTTATTGCTTATTGTGCATTCTGTACTTTATTTGCTATATCATTTGATTATCAAAACACCATAAGAATTACCATGTATTTCTCATTGATGAGAAGTTGTCTTGGAGGAGAGAGATGATAGTAATGGAATTGTTGAGTTGGAAAAGTCCTAATACCATTGGTCCTGATTTTATAAATGGAAACTAGAGCTCAGAAAGAGTAAGTAGTCTGCCTATGTCCAATGTTAACTATTTGCAAAGTCTCTGATTTCAGATTTCCTAATCTGTATGCTCCTTTCTTCTTCAGTGGCTATGAAGCTACCCAAACAAGTTTCCTTATTTGTCTTTGTGCCAAAACTACTGAGACCTATATTCTACAAGTTAGTTTTCCCATTCTCTCAACTCTAATGGATAAAAGGGACTAAGAGGGTCCAAGGAAGGATTATCAAGAGGTCTTTGAAATCTCATGTGTCTGAAGTAAATTATGAAAGGAAAGGCAAGGTAAAACAACTACATACCTTAAATAGGAACTTTCCAGAGCCCCCACCCCAAGCCTCGTTCAGTTTCATTCTAATGCTAACAAAATTCTGCCAAGTATGGACACTCAGCAGAATAAGATTAATGAATAGACCAGGATTACTCATAATTGATCTATTCATTGTACCTATGCAGATGGTTATACTAAGTATGTAAAAACAATTTGTTCTCTTAAATAGGTTAAATATTCCCTACCCTCAATCTTATTTACTCTATTAATTTGTTTAGAAAACCTTTTTCCATTTCTAGTAGAAAGGTAAACTCCAACCAGCCAGTGGATCTGAATTATTCATATTTTCTAAATTAGCAGGGTCCAGATTAATGAGGTTTTATTCCACTTTTTATCTTCAACTGCCTTCCCTTGGGGCATAGAGTCATTGCTTTCTTCTCTCTCCCTCTTCCCCTCCCCTCCCTTAGCATAAACTATATCCCCCAGGTGATATTAAAGGGACACCTGGTTACTGTCTTCCAAGGCTTCTCTAAAGGCACAAGGAAAAGAAGTACAAGCAACTTCACATTTTGTTATCACATCTTTGGTTCATCTTCTTTTCAGTAACTGTCTTTCAAAAGTTAACAACCAGTTTAACTTCCTTCTTTCCCACAGATAATGTTTGTTAAAGAACTTGGGTACCATGAGGTCATAAGCTATGGGAACAGAAATAGAGAAAGGCCTAGAGGACTTATCCAAAGAACTCTTTGGTGGTCATATAATGTGAAATTTAGAACTTCAGCTACCTGGGACTGTACAGAGGGCTGGCTATTTTATGATCATATCCTGCTCTTTGGTGTTAAATAGAGATACACATTTTAAATGTTGTTTTCTATGCACGATTCATGAATGACAATGCCTTCTCTCCAAAACATAACTGCAGGAAAGGATCTCTTCCCCATCCTCTCATTTTGCCAACATCATCTTTATGATGTGAAAATAACTATTTTGAGATTGGTGCAATCTGTGAAAACTAAAAGCAAAGAAACGATGTGTGTTTATCCAAGGTAAGTGTGCGAGCATCAGGAACATAAGAACATGGACATTGTTGAGGATTAGCTGAAAGCCAGTTGCTGTATGCATGCTCATTTCCTCTTTTACTGCTTAATTCGCCCATGATGCCATCTGATCAGTTCTCGAATGTCCCCTGTGTCTTCGCCTTAACAATCGAGCCTGGTAGGCCATTCTACACATTTGTGATTCTCCGCATGAAAAAAATGCTTCCTGACATCTGTTCTGAATTTGTTTCTCTTTAATTTCCATTTATGCTCCCTTATCCTAACATCTGTGTCATTCTGAAAACAGTAACTCAGACTGACGTTATCTGTGCCATTTACAATTTTATATTCCCCAGCTAGAAGTTCCTCTTAACCATGTCGTGGATGTGGAATTCTGGTTGATGTTCAATCCAGCCAGTGGGGCTCAGCTGTGATTTCCAAGGGTTCAGCAGCTGTGTCAGTACCCAATACTTTCTCAATATCTTTTTCAAAAGAGAAGTCAGGGGTCAAACCTGGATAAACACAGTTTTGAAGCTAGAAATCTTTCTGCTGAAGCCTCTCTCCTCACCCTTCATTGCCAAGGTAAGCTTTATTCCTAGTATCTTAGGGCTCGCCCACCTACTTTTCCAAGTCATTTTCCACAAAGATCCAGAGCCTAGGACACTTCATGCACTCAAGGAATATCTCCTTGATTGGATAAACAAAAGCAGGCAAGTTGGTGGGAAGAAAGAATAGAAGGAAAGTTGATTGTTTCTTAGAAATCAAATAAAGACAGAACCCAAAACCCAAAACCAATTCTACAGTAATCATGACCTTCTGAAACTCACATGCTTGTTAGAATTATTATTTGGAGGCTCAAAATTCCACCATTATCCTACAGCCCCCACCCTTTATGGAACTCTCTCTCTCCAGTGGGCTTGGAAGGTTTACCAAGTACCTAAGTCATTTACATAAATTCTAATCATTGCTATAGGAGGCTACTTTCTAGGCACTAGCACATTTTGGCTTATTGTTCCCACTTGTGCACTCTGCTCTTCATCTTCCCTGTAATACATTTTTTAAGAAATGTATTCCGAGATCCCAAAATTTAAAGGACCTTAAAATTAAAAAAAAATTACAATTCAGTCATCCAATCAAGACATTTTTGCACAACTAGTATGTGTCAGATGGGTACAGTATTACATACTCAGAATGTAAGGAAAGTGAACAGACTTGGTCTCCACTCTGATAAGATTTAATGTCTAGCGAGGAAGGCAGAAAAGAGAAAAATGGGGAAACAAATCATATTAACCTCTAATTGCAGATTGTGGTCAATGCTATGAAAGAGAGAAGCAAGACTCTATGACAGACAATGAAGGGACAGCTGTTTTTAAGTTGAGTGAAGAAAGAACAGTCACAACATATAACCTCCCAATAAATAGGGAGCAAAAGTAACCATAGACACCATGAGTGATGAGTTGGTCAAAGATCCAAGAGAAGTTAGGAGGCAGCCTCAAACATCATGGCAGACATAGATACACCTGTTCCTGATTAATGGAGTGGAGAAGCAAGTCAGGGTCCTGACTCTTGCCTATTTTCAACTATGAAATAATTTATAAAACATTACCATTAAATCTTGAAGAAGGGAGAGTTTGGTGAAGGCTGGAGATGCCAGGAGAGGCCTTAAAAAAGAGAAGGGCTTTAGGTAAGGCCAGAATAAAAAGAAAGCTTTCTTCCAGTCCAGGACACTACCATCTCTCACTTTGACTATATCTCTAACCTTCTACATCTTGTCCTTTTTGAATCCAGAATGACATTTCCTAAAATGCAAATTTGGCAATGGCATATCAGTGCTTAAACCTATCAATGGCCCCAATGTCCTCAAGATGAAGCCTGAGTGTGGCTTACAGAAACCCTTGAGATCTGGCCCCCACACACTTAGCCACAGCTCTTTGAAGACTCCACAACCTCCCCTTTGTCTCTAAATCTGTGTCTATGTGCACCAATTTCCTTTCCTCCCATTAATACCCCTGTGATGTGCCATTTGAAGATGCTGTTCTTTCTACCTGGATCAAAATCTTCCATTCAACTATCTGCAGCTCATCCTTTAGAAGCAAGCTATAAAATTTATTACTCTGGGAATCCTCTGAGCTTCCTCCCAGGTCTGGGTTGGGGACTTTTGCTATGTGCTCAAACAGCTATAGTTCCTGTAATCATGTTATAACTATTTGTTTAACTACCTGCCCTAGATCAAAAGTTCCATGAAAGCAGAACCCAGATAGGTCTCATTACCCACAGTTCCCAAGGAATAACACAAGCTTCTAAGATATAAATAATGAGTGCCAAATCAAAAGTATCTCTGGCCAGTAGACCTAGATCTTCTCCAGAAAAAGTATAATCTTGACATTCACTTGTTCAATCCCAAGCATTATCATTAAATCACCTCCATTTGGAGGTAAGCAAGCTTCCTAAACATAAATATGTGATTCTCTGAATGAAAAAAGAGCCCAAACTAGAGAAATCTCAAAAGATGGACCTGCTTATTACCATCCAGGAAGAAGTCAAAGGAAGGCAGGGATGTGGAGGGAGCAACAAGGGATATTTCTGAGTTTCCTTCAATGACACCAGTCTTGACATCAGAATGTTCTAGCAAAGCACAGCTGCCTCTCTTCCCCGAAGTTATGAAGAGCTCCCTGTGTCAGGATTCCATTTCTCTCTCTTATTTATGGAGCACTGAGCTTAAATAAAGAATCCACTCTTTTAGAAGAAACCATTATATGCCCAAAAAAATCTTTTTTTACATTTGGTATATGGATTCTGTTTTTTAACTAACCTCCGGTCTGTGAGTAATAGGTAAGTTTTCTTTCATGGTTATATCATACTAAAGCTTATTCAGATGTGATAACATTTTTTCTGCTGTATCTTGGCAACATGATTTATTCTGCAAATGCTCAGTGTTACCGTCTCACAAAGCTGTACCATCTGGGTTGAATTAATAGGCTACCCAGAGAAATAAATGAGAATGGTCTCCCATAATTAACATGTAGGTAAAGTATATTTAACAGATTATTATAATTAATATGTCAGTTACTGATTTCATGCTAAATAGAATTGTGAACACAAGATATTAAGATTAGTTACCCTCTCTGTGTGTGCCTCAAAAAAAATGCAATGGGGAAAGAAATAAGGGCATGGAGTTCAGTATCAATAAAATTGACCTTAACATTAAGAACATCAGATAGCAAAACTCTAAGCAAATAGTGACAATGTCAGGCATGATAAGCCAGGAGCAGCAAATTACTGGTTTCATAAATTCAGAGTATATTCCAGAAATGTCCAGAATATCCCAGATGTGACCTGCAAAACACAAGAATGTACTTAATTTATACACAGCTGAAGGTGCTTATCTAAACGAAAGGAGTGAGGGGAGGGGAAGAAGGAGTAGAGGCAAAGAAGGAAACCAGATTTTCGCCTAATGTCAGCCTCAGTTCCCTGCTCCTCAGCACTGTGTGCAAAATGCTGGTGTGAGCAAGGAAACCAGCAACAGAGACCCTGAGGTATGAGAATTCACAGGGTATAGGCATCCACACTGCATCCTCGAGGGAAGCAAGTAGGCTTTCTTGTCAACTAGCTACATAGCAATGGGCAGGGCACTGGGTACAAGGCAGAGGGGACTGGGGAGATGAGAGAAGATGCCTCCCTCTTCTTTAACTTATTTTTCATCACAAATTCCATTTCTTCTGGGAAAAGGAGAGCTTTGTCTTGCCAGAAAGTCCCCTGGGGACACTGAGCTGTTCTGTCAACTCCCCTAGCCAAGAAAGCCAATCCTTTGCATCCAGGGTCACCCAGCTTCCCTGTGACGAATGTGTGTGTGCTCCAACAATAAAATGTTTTAAATGTGTTTTTGTGAATGCCTCCATTTGTGTAATTATAAGAAAGATACAGATTTGTTTTCATCTTCCTGGGTTTTCTTAGTCATTGAAAGAAAGTATTTTTCTGAACAGTTCTGTTGGTTCCCCTCCTTGGCCACCATCTTAGGATCAGAAACTCTTAGGGAAATTCCTTACTGTCTGCCTAACTTTGAGCCACAAGACATGGATGAAAATAATAATTCTGGTTTCAGCATGTGTGTCTAAATTGTCTGTCTCTCTAGAGGAAACAGCAGAGCCTTCAAAAGGTAAGGCCACATTCCTGAGAATGCTTCCACTGGAGGTGGACCATAGCTCCGTCTCCACTCGGCAGAGGGCAGTGGGGAGCAGCCCAGCTAGGATCTGTGTCCAGGACTCCCTAATTGATGAGCAAATGGATCCAGGAATCCTCCAAGCACAGCCTTCTTCCAGGAGTCCCTGAGGACAGAGTGCGGCACATTTCCAAAACAATCAGGCCACCAGAGAAATGACAGATAGAGTAAAAAATATATATATCGCCTAAGAATGTATTATGTTTAGTCTTTGGGGACAGGATGACAAGAAGCTCCTCTATTGTCTTTTTCTCCATAGCACAAAGGCAGGAGGAAGTACTGTTTTAAGCCAGGGAGATGAAGGTGGTTATTAGAAAGATAAACCTTCAAGATAGCTCAAAAAAGGTGGAAAAGCCAGGCATGCTGACACAGCCCTCTGATCCCAACACTCTGGGAGACTGAGGTAGGAGGAACACAAATTCGAGCCAGTCTAGGCCACTGAGCAATTTAGCAAGAACTCATCTCAAAAATAAATAAATAAATAAATAGGCTGAGGATAAAGCTCAGCCCTCCCCTCCCTCCAAAAAAAAAAAAGAGGGGAAAAGTCCAACAGGATTTGTTGGAATAGTTCAGGTACAAAGTGGGGAAACTGTAAAACAAGAAGTGCTCTTAACCTCTGGACAGAATTCTGATATAAATAACTAATTCCGCAGTTCCCCGTTTCTTTACAGGGCTTCATAGTTCTCTTCTAGCTTCTATCAGCTTCATTCTGTCTTTCTCTGCAGTGTGACTTTCTCTGGTCCTTCTGCCCTTGGGACATCATTCCTCCTTTGCTTCCCAATGAGGCTACCCCAAAGAGCCCTCCCAAGTCGTCCTGCTACAAAACCAGCACTGAGGTTCACTCCTGGTCCAGTCAGCTGTGCAGAGAGTAAAAAGGCCACTTGATGCCATCAACAGAGATGGGAGAGACAATTCTATGGTGGAAAGAAATTGATCAACATCATTGGACTTAGCTATCTTAATACCATGTTAACTTACCATTGCAGTATTACTCTTGCAACTGTTTGCTTTTTGTAAGGAAAAGTTATCGCTGTTCCTTGCGTTGATTAGTTCTGGGCTTCAAAGCACCATTTCAAACACATCTCTTATTCAATTTATTTCAAAAATACGAACTAAAACTGCACAGAGGAAGAGCATATACTAACCATAGTGGGGTTAGGCTCACCATGAGTAAGGGTACCCCTGTATTTACAGTGGTCAATAGTATCTCTAACTCCAATCACAGTGTGTGGCTCCTGCTAGCTGCCCTGAAAATAGATATTAAAGGAATGAGCCAATTAATGATGTTTTGAAAGGCTGTAAGGCCCAGGCAACATCATCTCAGGCAACCATTCTTATGACTTTCCTCTTCCACTCTTAATAGACAGTGATTTTTTACTTTGGCCGTGGGCTTTGCTGAGAGCAAAACTAGTCATTGCCCGTCTGGGCAGCAGCTCCCAACCCCCAGCTGAGGTATGCAGGTGCGCATCATGTGCTCAGAGGGGAGATGTGCACAGCTTGGGAAGCTGGCTCAGAATCTCCCACAGTAAACATAAGCTCTGGACCACTCAAGGGAAGACAGGACGCAGATGAGCTTTTGAATATAAAGGAGGCTCCAGTGGGAGTGTGACAACCAGAGCAACTACAAGGCACGTCGTCCCCTGCCCGAATGATCTTAAGCACAGGAAGAAGAGCCAAACCCAGCAAGCTCAAGGATATTTTACTGGAATCCCTTCAATAATGCTCAAAGTGGTCTCTCATGCATTCACTCTAGAATAAAGATGCCATTCTCCTTCCAGGGACCTATTTTATCAAAATATTTTGATCAGTTAGGGAACAACAAAGCAAAATATATACATCCGTATTTGTGAATTAAATGTAGCCACCCAAAGCTCTCTAACCTATATGTGCCACTGATATGAAACAGCATCAAGATATGTAATCTTGTTTCTCTTTTTTAATGTTTAAAGTACAAACTGCTCAGACATGGCAATGCGCATCTATAATCTCGGCACTCAGGAGACTGAAGCAGAAGGTTTGTAAGTTTGAGGGCATCCTGGGCTACACAAGGACTTCAAAGCTAGTCTGGACCCTGTCCCAAAAACTAATAAGCTGTACAAGGAATGAGGCTATAGTTAATAATGCTGTATTTCATGGACAAAATTCACTGAAAGGTTAAATCTTAAGAGTTCTCATCAGAAGTCAGGGGAGAGAGGGAGAGTGGTGAGAAGACAAGCAGGCAGGTAGGCAGGAGGGAGGGAGGGAAGGAAGGAAAGAAGGAAGGAAAGAAGGAAGGAAGGAAGGAAGGAAGGAAGGAAGGAAGGAAGGAAGGAAGGAAGGAAGGAAGGAAGGGAGGGAGGAGACAGGTGTTGAACACATCAATTAGCATATATATTTATAATATATATAATTGTCCATCTTTAGTATGTACAATTTTTTTTGTCAATTGTACCTCAGTAAAACTGGATAAAATAAAATTAACTGTTCATTTGTTGTGGGAAGACTGTACATCCATGGAAAAAATATACACCCAAATTTAAAACTGATTACCTCTAGAGAGAGATGACCACAACAGGAGCCTCGGAGGGCTCTTGCTATCCCTGCTCACTGCTTTCTATTTCTATGTTGAGTTTTTATAAGTGTATTTTCCTTTTGTATTTCTCCAAAATTTAAAAAATGATGAAAATGGAAAAAATAAAGACACACTAACTACACCCGTCCTATAAAAACCTGAGTGTAAGATTCTAAGTAATTTACTATAGATCATATGTCTAATTTGGGATTAGAACCATACAATATCATATTCTCCAAATGAAGCAATATGCTGAGGCTGAATCATGCTGGATTTAGTTTAGACTATTATAGACTTATAGTCTCAGTGACCTAATAGTAATTTTTAAAATCAGCAAAATAATCTAGAACATGACCTCTTACATCCTCTAGTCTTGGGTGTAGCTTTAGTTCACCTATAAGCTATATAACTTTCCCTCTTTCTAAGTAGTCATTTGGAAAGTTGGGATAGTAATAACATCTACTCCAGAGTGTCAGTGCAAAAATATAATTAAATACTACCTGTTAAATACATGTCTGGGATATAGCACATCTTCAAAAATCTCAATCAGCAAACAAGGTGGTATGGTCAAAAACTACAGTGAATGTTTAAACTTTTTAAAAAATTTTATTATACTAAAATACATATTATGATTAATCTTCTTCAAAATACTCTCCATCACTTCAAACTTATCCCATCATTCTTGCCACTTTCTTAAGCAGTTCTGGAAATCCTCTTTCATGATTGGCTGTAGTTGCACTGTCTTGGCTTCCTCAATATCCTAAACTGATTCAAAATATTTAACTTTCATGGTCATTTTGACTAATGTCAGATCCAGCAAATAAGTTAGATGAAGACACTGCAACATTTTTATAAGCCTGCCTTTCCACTGGACAACACCTACAGTAACATCCATCATATTTTTGTGAGAAGACACTCTCAAAAGAGGACTTCCAGAACTGCTTCAAAAAGTGACAAGAATGAGGGGATACATGTGTTCAAAACAAGGAGGGAGCATTTTGAGGAAGATTGATGGCAATGTGTCTTTTGCTGTAATAATTCTTTTAATTTAAACATTCACCATATACTTTAATCATACTTTGTATATCATTTACAAGAGTTCTTGTGAACTATAAAAGATAAATAATCTTTCCACTATCTTAACATATGATTTTTAATACTCAAGCATCCATGACTGGGTTTCTGTGGACTGTGACCCACTCAAAATGACATGAAAAAATTTGTACCCAAAATGACACAGAAAACTTTGTAGGAATGAGCACATGTGATTCTCTCTAGGGTAAAGGACTACAGACTTATCCCATCTTTAAAGATACTCGCAAAGACTACTACTTCCTAGAGACAAGGATTCTAAACAATCTCCAACCAAGACAGTGCAGACCTCACCTGAAGCTTCTGTCTGTTGCTGACGAGTAACCATACTCAAGTTTTCAGGGTCATTCTCTGTCCTTCCTGGGCATCCTATGGCCACATTTTTTTACTGGAGTGGAATCTGTCCTAGACTTCCCTACCAGTAAAACTAAGTTAGAAGAAACTGAGTCCAAAATGTTGGTAAACCCATAAATATCTTTTGTCACTAAATTGACCAATTTGGCTGAACAACTGAATGAGTCAGGACAATTTCAATTTTAAGTGACAAGAAATCAACTCATTCTTCATGAGAATTAATAACATTTATTCGTGTAAACAAGTCTAGGGATGCAGCTCATTTTGAGCAGGACTATAGCCAGATGGTCTGATTATGTCGTCAGGAATCTGTCTCCATCTCTCATCTCTGCTTTATTCTGATTTGGCTTCCATCTCAGGTGATCAGGCAACAATGAAGGTTGGCAGGGGAGAGAAAAGAGCTCCTTTTTCCCAACTGTCCCCACCAAGGTCCAAAATACAGTCCAATTAACCTACCTCAGTCATCGACTCGCCTCTGAACCAATTGACATAACCAAATAGAAAGATGGATGGTTCTAATTGGTTGTCACT
This sequence comes from Cuniculus paca, assembly GCA_004365215.1. NCBI lineage: Eukaryota > Metazoa > Chordata > Mammalia > Rodentia > Cuniculidae > Cuniculus > Cuniculus paca. The sequence goes on along the minus strand of RJWT010003286.1, from coordinate 23,264 downwards.
AGCTCCACCTCCAGAGCTGAGAAATGGAGTTACCCACACAGAACCATACAGATTAAGAATGGGTGCAAGATGGTTTCTTAGAGAAAACTTGGCTACTATTACTGAAGAAGTGGGAATAGATGTTGACCCGGATAGCCATTTGTGACCCTGTCATTAGTCATCTCAAGGACACAGCCTCTGGCTTGGTTTATCCAAAGCACAGTAGCAAGCATTTTCCAATTAAAATAGCACAGACCCATCGTGATTCCGCAGCACTATTCCACAAGTCCAGGCAAAAGACTTCCAAATGGAGGGATGGCTGTAGCCTTCTCCAGCAGATAAGCCAAGCAGACATGGCTTCTGCTTAACATCCTCTCAGTAGCTCTCCACTGTGGTTTTCAAGGCTTGTATTAGCCTGTCAGAAGGAAGGATTAACATGTATTTTGATTTCTGTTGAAAACACGTTGTTTCAGAAATAAAATTGGCATGGCAGGCATCTTGGTTGATTTAATCTCTGACACAGGAAGCTTATTTATAGCATCACAGCCTTCTGAATGTTTAAAAACTCAAGCATTATAAGCCTGCTGTGTTTTTCCTGCGAAGTATGGAACGGCACTAAATGAATAATGCCACCTGGCCCGACAGCACGGGCAGGATCCAGAATCAAACACAGCTTTCATCTGCTCCTGGTGTGTGTGAGCTTCTCTCCGCTGGGGCTGGATCCATCCTGCAGAAGTTTCCCTGTGCCCCCCAAACACACCCTATGGATGGGGTTCCTGCAAAGACAGAGCTTCCCTCTCACCCTTTTTGTGCAGTCTGCTCTCCCACTCTTCCAGTCCTTGGCTAGATGACTGAAGTTATGAATTTCTCTATGTTGCATCTTCCCCAAAATAATGCTTCCCATTCAGTCCTGTTCTACCAGACATGTGTCAAGAGTATTTTTGACAAACAGTATTAAAATATTTTCCAGATCAGAGTAAGCCTCAAATAGTACATTTCTCTTCCCCAACAATGAAATCTCATTAAAAGTAGATATTGATGACAAGGGCGTGGACTAATTTAGGCTTTTAAATCAGCCTGCCTGTCACAAGAAAAACTGATTACACCCAAGGTAAAATGTCAATTGTTCTAAGTGTATATAAGATAGCCAGGCATGGCATCCCTTTGGGCTGAGGGTTTCAACTGACTACTGCAAAATAAACATTTTATATGAATTTACAGGCAAGCCGACTGCTTCAACACTATTATCAGAAAGCAGGCTGAAGGAGGATTTTTTTAATCTCAATGTCAGAAAATATGATTTTGACATTTAGACAGGAATAAAAAAGACTGTATGCACTTCAGATCAAGCTAACATCACCTCCTTCTAGAATGGCTGCCAAGAAATTTCCATACCAGAACTTTCCTCCAAGAAATATAGAGCACAAAACTGCTAGAAATTTGACTCACCTAATCACAAGCCTGATTTAAAAAATTCTATCAGAGGAAAACAGTTCTCAAAGGAGGCTAGGGACTCTGGAAGAGGTACATGACAACTCTTGTCAATTACAAACGCTGGGTATTATGACAATGACCAAAGTTCTCCAGCAAAAATGAGAACAGGTAGTCTGAGAAGCAACAAAGTTCTGATTGGGGTAAATACTATAATGGGAACCAGCACAAAGAATATAGCACCATGATAACAGAACTCAGAATATCTTGGTATTGGAGTTAAAATTGGGTTTCAATTAATTCCAAATGTATCGATTGTGTGACCATGGAGCAAGTCATTCTTCCTCACTAAGTCTCACTTTCCTAATCTGTTTAATGGGAAATAATATTACCTACCTCATATGGCTGTTGGGGGAGTTAAATGAGATCAGTAATGTTAAATACAGTTTTCCTGAGTCACTGAATGCCAAATGGATGCCACATCTCCCCATGGGAGATGCTAAGAAATCACAAAATCTGGTTTTTTTTAAAGTCTTAGTCCATCAGCAACGTTGAGGAAAGGTGAAGTTTGACTGAGAAGACAAGCACTGAGAACTGGAAAACAACCTCACATGTTCCCTGACAGAGCTGCTGCTGCTGCCGAAGTTCAGCCTCTACTCCCCCCAGTTCACCTGGTCCTTAGCCCTGCACTGGATCCAGTTTCCCTCTGTGCTTCCTGTTCCCAAAGCCACTGTGCTCTGTGGACACAGTCTGTCTTCATCTAACTTCTTCCCCAAACTTTTTCTTCAAAGCGACGAAGATTTTCTTCTTGATCGAGTTTTGGCCATGTCCTTCCAAGAGCCTAATTTTAGCAAAAGTCTCATAAGCCAGGTTAACCAGAATCCCCTGCCCTTGGTACAGGAGCACCTTCCATACCTTATCAGATTCCTCGTCCTCCAACCCCACCTTCCAGGTGATATCTGAACACCCTAGCCCAGTGATGGCGAACCTTTTAGAGCTTTCAGTGATACAAACAGCCTGCTGCAGCACGCATGCCACAGATTCACCACCACAGCCCTACGTGTCTTCTCAAGGATCCTGTTAGTTTATTTAGATAGATTCTCTCCTCTACTTTGAAGTTTCTTTTTACTTTCTATCCACCAACATCCATCCTACCATTGTTCCTACACGGCAAGTTCTCACTTTTCTTTTTTGTGATCTTTCTTCCCTGCAAAATCCCATTGGAGTAACCCCCTTTGAATAAAATCTTTTTCACTGTATATGGAAAGGATCGTGAAACATTTTTTTCTTTTACACTTACCTTCTCCAAATCCTGGTAATCTCTAAATGTCCCAGGTTGTGCTCCCCACATGCAGATGCTGAAATGGAATTGAGTATGCAGGACATTTATTAGCGATCAGCTCTGGTGCAAGAGGTGGGGAGAAGGTTGGATGAGGCAGAGGAAGATGTGGCAGGTGCCTTCTGTGCCTTTAGGAGAAGTGGCCCTCCTTCTGTACCCTTAAGAAACCAATAGCTGAGGCCAGTCTATGGAAGCACCGCCAGCAGAGAGGCACCAAGTCTTGCCCTGGAAGGGAATGTGAATAGTCCAGCTCCAATTCCCCTGCATCCTTGAGGGTATGGCTTTGCTTTTCCTTCTCACACTATGCATGCTTGAAGTTCAAGCTACTATGACTGTCAGTCAACTCTCCTTAAGTCTTATTTAAGGATACACAGCCCACACTAAACCAGTGTCCCACTCCCCTCCTGAACTGTTCACTTTCTTTCTCCTTATCCTCCTTCCTGGACCATTCTCAACGACTTCATCACCGATTAGGTATGACTTCAACATCCATTACCTTGGCTTCACAGTTGCTCCATCTCCTCATTTCCAAAAGCGTGTTCCCACACTTCAGCCAACCTGCCTTTTGCATCTCACCATTCTCCTTCTTTTCATAACTTAGGCTATTACAATATTGTCATTACCTGTTGATTCATCTGTTTCTTACCTGACTTTCCTTTGCTTTCCTGAGTGGGAACTCCTCAAGAGCAGCATCTTTTCCATTTAGCTCATTGTTTCATCCCCACTAGAATGTGCTTGGCATGTACTAGACACTTTGAATGGGCATCTGATGAATGAATGAATGAATGACACTGAGGTGTTCTTCTTGAGGTAATTAAGAACTAGGATAAAACTTAAAAGTGAATTACTTTTTTAAAAGTGAATTAGCGTCAACTAAAGCTCTAGCTTCATAAAGCCCTGTTGTATGCCCACACTCAATATGTTGGGGAAGCCTAATCTGATTTGACCCTTGCCTGATCTCTCGGATGCAGAAGCTGAGACTAGGACATGGCAGGGACTTGTCTGAGGTCTTAGGAAAGGAGGCCCCAGATTGGGCCTAGAAGTCTCTAGGTCTCTCCATTCATCCTTTCCCTGTGTAATCATTTTCACAGCCAATTGTCAAGTGCCTTGCATGGTCTTGACAATAAGATCATGGTGATGTAGCTATGGCATATGGAAAAAGCTGCTCTTCTGAAGAGCTGTCCTCCAATTCTGGCTTTTTTGATTGTCAATTGAGTGACTTTGGGCAGCTGTCCATCGTCAAAAATGGAATGACAACCCGCTGTCTGTCATGCCCAGAGGATAAGGCAGAACATGGAACATGAACGCACATTCAGTGGTGGTAGTGTTAGTTATCACACCACTGCTTCCTCTCAAGGATGGTAGAGCCAACCAAGGGAGCAGAGCAGCAAGTCGGCTGTCAATTCCAGGCACATGATCACCCCACCTCCTCTACTTTCCTCCCTCCCTTCCTCCTCTACTTCACCTTGCTCCCTCCTGTACTCATCCACCCTCTCTGGCTTAATGCTTTTACAGAGACCACTTTACCACAGAGGTCCATTCCAAGATCCCTGAAGGATCACATAGGGTTCTGGATACTGAACCATGAGACAAAGATTAGGATTCAAGTCTTGACTCTTTTGCTTACTGGCCCACACTCAGGCACTTTTTTTTCTCTGCTTCTTGATTTCCTCCTTCATAGGATGAGGGCGATGATTACTCCCTGTGAGGCAGTGATCTTCCATCTTAGCAGAAGATGACTTTGCAGTTGCACAAACCTCTATTCCTGTCCTTACTAAGCACCTTCTGATAACCTCAGGAAATGTACTTCCCTTTCCTGCACCTCAGCTTCCTGGTCTGTAAGATGGGAGCAATGATAACTCTTTCCCATGTGATTATAAAGATTAATTGAGCTATTTAGCATTTCTCTAGCACTTTTCCTATGTGAGACATGCTTTTAAGAGTTTTATGACTATACAGGCATTTATAGATGAGAAAGCCGAGGTTCATACAGCTAGTGGGCAAATTTAATCATCTGAATCCAAAGCCTGGGCACACTTTAACCTAAGTAGCCTCCCATGATCTTTGCAAAGCACTTAGCATGGTGCTGCACACATATTAAGCACTCAGTAAACATTAGGTGTTATTATGCCTTTTTCAGAGCTTCTGTGATGATAAATGAAAGACGTCCCTTAGAATACTTGAGAGTTGTAGAAGCAATGTAAACAGAAGAAAGAAATGCAAATGGTATTATTATATGCAGGACACCTGAAGTGACAGTTACCCAGCTCTGTCTCCTCCATCTAGGGGTGGGAAACCAAATCCAGCTGGCATCGGCTTTTGTAAACAAAGTTTCATTGGTATGCAGTCATACACAATTGTTCACAGGCTGTCCATAACTGATTCTAGGCCACAGCGGCAGAGTGAGAAGTTCCAACAAAGCTGTATGACTCACAAAGATTAAAGTATGTACTATTAGCCCTTTATAGAAAATGTTTGCTGAACCGTCTTCAGTCATTTATTTTAAATAGAGTTCCTCTATAGTCAGAAGACCCACTCACTCCGTGCTACAAAAGAAAAATGGAAAAGAAAATTTAACAATGGAATCAAAATAATACAACAGCAAAGACTGCAAACTCCTCATAGGGGCTCTTGGCAGGAGCGAAGCATCTAATATGCATAATCTTCCTCCATCTTTATAACTAGCCTGAACAATAGGATAGTTCCCATTTTACAGATGAAGAGACTGAGGTTCCGAGAAATTAAGTGACTTTCTTATGGCCACAGAGCTAGAAAGGGTTGAAGCCAGTATTTAAGCCAAGATTCAAAGCTCCTGCTCCTAACCCCTTCTTTCAGCAGCCTCCAGGTTATAGAACCAGTTTTTTCCTCTTCCTAACCAAGCAGGGCATGGAACTCAAGTCAGTTCTCTGGTTCAGAGTGACTAATAGATATCTATGTTGACTGCAAATCACCACCTATCATCATATCCCCTCTCTTTCCTCTATTTCTTACTTTCTTCCCAAAGAGAAAGGGCAGGCCTGAAAACACACACACACACACACACACACACACACACACCTCGGTGTTTCATGCCAAGCAGAGCCGGATTAAAGCAATGGAACAGATAGGAAATCAATATGTAGATAGTTTTTTTTTTCAAGTTTGCACTTCAGAGTCACTTTGGTCAACCGTCAAAATGTCAAGGGTGGGTTTTCTCCCCTGCCTCCATCTCCACTTCCTCACAGGTCACAGTGTGCATTCTGTTTTTATTGGCACTGCTACTGAAAAGGGAGAATCCATTGGTTTCATTAGCTCTTTGAAAAATGAGGTGAGACTGTGTTGGCGGGGTGACAAGGTCACCAAGAGTCATTTATCATTTTCGATGAGGCATAATGAACTCCTCGAAGTTGGACTCTAATTTAATTGTCTTCTACTTAATTGAGAAGAAGGAAGCCAGTTCCAAGGGACTGACTGAGGTGTTTTTAATGAAACATAGGCAGTTCTTATTTGTACTCTGTAGGTGACAGAAAAATTGCTTCTGGTCAGTCTCTCTCTCTCTCTCTCTCTCTCTCTCTCTCTCTCTCTCTCT
>RJWT010003286.1:0-16847 GCA_004365215.1 Cuniculus paca | reverse complement strand
GTGGTGCCTCATCAGCAATCCCATCAACACCCCATTAGGTCCACTAAAACTTGACCCTCCCTCACCACTCCCAGTTCAAGTCACCACATCACTCACTGGACACTATCAAGCTTCCCGGTGCTCTCTTTCCTTCCATGCTTTACCCTCTGAAATTTCTTGTTCATCCAGCGGTCCAAGTGCAGAACATCAAAATGAGATGACATCACTTGGATGAGTTATATATTGCAGCAGAATACTCCAAAATTCAGCAGTTTAGGATAAAGAACATAAACAGTAGCTGTCGCACACAGTGATTAAGAATCAAGAACTTGAGAAATGGAAGTCTTTTTTCATTTTTTGTGTTTTTGTTTTTATTTTTGTTTTGAGACAGTCTCCCTATGTAATTTAGGCTAGTCTTAAACTCACTGTGTAGCCCAGGCTGGCCTCGAATGCATGGAGGATCAGGAACTTGAGAGCAACTTAGCAGGGTGGTTCTGACTCTGAGCAGCTCGTAAGGTCACAGATAAGATGTTGGCTGGGCTGCAGTCATCAGCAGGCTTGGAGGGCCCACAGCTGAGACTCACATGGCTACTGGCAGGAGTTCTCAGTTCCTTCCCAAATCATCTCTCGTAACACTGCTTGAATGGCCTCATGGCATGGAAGCTGCCCTCCTCTGAGTGAATGGTCCAGGAGAGAGCAAGGCAGAAACCCCCATATCCATTAGTGCCCCTAAAGTCATGCTTTACCCTTTCTGAAATAGCCTGCTAGTGGGCCAGTAAGTCTTACTCCACATAGAAGAGTGTGAGTCTCGTGGAGCAAGCTGGGAGCAAGGATCATTGGGGGCCACCTGGGACACTGGCTCTCAGATGACTCCTTTACTTAAAACCCTTCATTGGCTTCTTACTGAAGTTGGAATGAAATCTCAACTTATTTCGAAGGTTTTCCAAGCCCTTTGCCATCTTGCTTCTATTTGTCTCGCCATGATCATCTACATTCCAGCTACTCTGGCTTGATTTCTGTACCTCAAGCCCATTCCTGTCTCAGGCCTTTTTCACATGCACCTTCCTCTGTCTGGAATGCTTCTTGCAGGCTTCCACAAGGAAGATTCCCCTGCATTGGGCCTGGAGGCAAATGCAACTTCCAGAGAAGCCTGCTTACCAACCCTATCAAACAGGTCACCTTACACCTCCTCATCTGCACAGTGCAAGTTCACAGTGCAAGAATACTAATAGAGGGTGATAGAAGGCAATGGCAAGTGATAACTACACGTCATGTTTGACTTAAAGCTTATCCTGATCTCATAATTTAATTGGGATGTACTTTGTTATATATAACCCAGATGCCTGGCAACCTCCCCTATACCATCCACCTGTCACTGTGCACACAGGTCCTATGCAAAGTTTTCCATAAACTGCATTTCATGGAATTCTCAACATAGACATCTCCATGAAGTAGGTAGGATATCTTATCTGCCCTTCACAGATGAAGAAACAGATGCTGTCCTGGGACTCTGTACCAATTAAATGACATTAACCAGATTTCAAATCCTGCTTTATACTCTTAACTTCACATTATAACATCTCTAATGTTTAGAAAGGCATAATGTGTAACCTACAGTTACTGACTGCATTCCTCAAAATAATTTTGTATTAACATAAGAATTTTCTTAACAGATAACATTTATTGAACACTCACTACACACCCAGCACAGTATAGATGTGGGGATTCTGAAAAATAGGGTATGATTCTAGATATAGTGATCTCTGGGCTTGAGAGGCAAAATAAGTAGGAGCAGTTTCTCTAATATTTAGTGGAGGAAGACCCTGACTGCAGTGGGTAGATAAATTTAAGAGGGCATTTAAGGACAGAGGGGAAATTGGGCTTGAATCAAGCCTTGAGGAATTAGCCAGATTTAAAATAACTGAAGGGAGGGGAAGTATTATAAGTAGAAGGAAATGTTCTTGCAAAAATGAAATAAATAAAATGTTTTAAAAAAAACAAAACAGTGAGATGACCAGTTTGAATGAAACTGAGGTCAAATGCATGTAAATGATATAAAAACTACTGTAAAAAATAAAATGATGCTTAGAACTAATTAAGTGGCCAACATGGCAGGTGTCAATAAGTATTTGTTGATTTGCAGAGTGAGATGATGAGAACTAGACCTGTCCCATGGACATCCTGCTGAATAATTACCTGTCCATCCTATCTGCCAGCTCTCAAGTGACCTCAATGTAAAAATAGAGGAAACTGAATAGTCAAATCAATCTTGTATTTTAGATCCTATAAACAAGGTATTCAGATACTTGTAAATTTTCCCTTTTTAGACAGATACGGTATTGGATGCCAACTCCTTGGAAGGCTAGAGCAGGAGTATGGCAAGTTTGAGGCAACCCTGGGCAATTTAACAAGACTTTCTCTCAAAATAAAAATTTTTAAAGGTCTGAGGCTATAGTTCAATGGTATAACAAAGGCCCTGGGTTCAGTCCCAGCAACACAAAGCCTCCTTCCTTCCTAGCACACTTCAAGAGAATTGAATCCCACCTTTGTGTTCAGAACTATGAACCGAGTTCAGCAAAGCTGGTTTCTATGCCTGATTCAGCCACTTACTGATTGAATGATCTGATGAAGGTAGGTACTTTTCTAAATTCATCTGTAAAAGATGAGCAACAGTATCAGATCTACAGGATAATTGTGGGAGTTAGGCTAGATAGCAGCCATAGTTTTAAGACTCTAAAATATTAGCTTTCTTTTCTTAACCCTTTTCTTTTCTTTTTAGGTTCCTACTGGGGTGGTAAAACAGATGTTTCCTACTGGGATGGTAAGAAAATGAGGAGATGAACATGGCAGCAGGGACAACTTCATCATGCAGTACAGTGGTCAGCTACTGCTTAGTCTGCCTGGAAGAACTACTGTCCACCTGCCCTGGGCTCAGTACCATACCTCTACTCTAATGGTAATACAGATCCCACCTTCTTGGTAGAATTACTGCAGAACAAATTTATCATAAACCAAGGTGGGCAAATGACTGGGCACACTGTACCAGAGACAGGCACCTAACACAAACCAGGCCAACGGAATCTCGTGCAGGTGGATTTTTGAACATGAAAGCAGCAAGAGTGAGTTTCATTTCCTCTCAGCTGACAGCCCCTCACCATGGAAGAAGTGGTTCTGCAATGAAGAAAATGTGAACTTTCACATCTGGGAAGAGGCAGACTGGGAGAGGCTGCTGAGAAACACTTTAGTGTCTGGTTCCACCTGTGCCAGTGAACCAGCCACCCCTGCCTTCCTTTATTTGGGAGCCCATCACATTCAGGTCTGCTCTTTTGCTTGAACAAACATGAGCTGGGTTTCTGTCACTTGCAATCCAAAGAGCCCAACAATGGAATGAAGAATGAAATGAGCTTGTCAGGTTTAAAGAACAACAAAAAGATCAACTTCACTGGAGTAACAGGTTTATTTTAAGGAACTGTGAGATCTATGCTGAATTAGGAGGCAGGCAGTGGAGAGTTTTGAGCATGGAAGCCATGTGATAAAACTGTCACTTAGGATTGGTGGCAGGGTGTAGGGAGAGCAGCTAGGATGAATACCAGCGGGGGGAGGCTGGAGGCAGGAAGGTTGCTTGGGAGACTTTCGGAGAGCAGAGTAGATCCTGGCGCATCCACTCTCAGGAAGTAGCGACAAATCAGGGAGAGTCACCTCGTTGGCACATGAATACTGAAGGCTGCCTCCACCTTTGCAATTTCACTTGACAATGGACTCATTAGGGAAAAGCTCTATCGACAGTCACATCAATAACTAGATGTGTAATTAACTTAGTTTCCAGCCCCTCCAGGGGTGGCAGTGGGGAAAACTGAGAATATAAGAGCTCAATATCAGAGTCAAAGCTTTTACAAATGCATCTTCCTCCAGTGGGTACCACCCTGACAGCATGGCTAAATGAGGCTTAATTTGACAATTCCAACAATCCATTGTTAATGACATGCCATTGTTGTAATTTGCATTTGGTAAGCACAATTTTTTGACTGTTTGCTCTCCCCTAGCTTTCTCCTCTGGGTTTCTGGACCCCTGTGTTCTTTGGCGGGCAAGTCCCCTTTTCCACACCACAAATACCATTTCTGTTATTAGGACACAACAGTTAAATAATGTGAAATTGCCCTGATGCCAGTGAAATAAAAGTGAGTTTTACAAAACCGAGTTCCTTCCCTGAACATAATAACAGTAAATTTCTAGGGTCCTATCGTGTAATATCCATTAGATTTATTATGTTGCAATTCCCAGTCCCACTAGTTCTGCCTGAGGGTGAGTATATTACATTTCATCACAGTTTCATTTTCTCCTACAGATGAGAAATGGGAATGCGATTGCAGTTATGTAGCATGCATGTGTTAAATCTGATCTCTAATAAAATCAAACACATCACAACTCAAAGCACTTTAGCACAGTGTCGGCAAAATGAAACACCATCTGTCATCATGTAGAGATTGCCTTATTATAACACAAAATCAAACTGCTCAGTGTGAACATTGTTACTTAATAAATGGGTAAATGAAAACTGATAATTATGATCTTATTTATTTTAAATGATTACTTAAAGCCACCAAAAGCACAACATAATTTGTCAATTAGACGCTCTGGACCCCATAACAGCATATAGTGCAAACACCCCTCAGTAAAATGGTAAATAGACTTGGAGAGAAACAAAAGGGAGGAATTGAGAGGAACTTTCAAGAACTGTACACATGAGGGAAGCAACTGGAGCTTGGGAAATCATGGTCAGTTCTGATTAGGTGACTGCGGCTTCAACACCAAAATCACCCAGTAAAATCACCTCTGGGAAAAAAAGTAAACAGTTTCCAGTGTGCTACAAGATAAAGTGTCACACCAGTGGCCCCGAGGAGAGCCAGTGGCCCTGCTTTCATTCCCAAGAGGCACATTCAAAGCTGTGATGTTGTTTTCAACTGTTAGGAACAGGAAGTCTCAAACTTGATTTTAATTTTTCATTTGAATGGGACACTATTAATCAAGGGCAAGTCATTTTTTTAAAAATGGACATTACACTAGGTAGAAAACACACAATTTGAAAGAGGAAAATGAAAAATTGAAGAGAAGATAAAAGCAGTGACTGTTGTGAATCCACCATAATATGAAGAAGGGCTTTACTCTTTCCTGCAAAAAAGCAAACAAAAGACCAAAAGAAAATGGAAACATCTAAATGACTCACTGTGATTGTAGATATGCTGCAATATGTCTCTGCCTAATGCTTTTACCTATAATCCTGACGATCTGGCCTAATGAAATTACATCCATCCCTGGGATCCTACATTATGTGTCAAGAGTGTGCAAGCTATATAACCATGTCCTGTCCTGCTAAGCAGCTTGCTGTGGTGCACTACACAAGGATTAATGATTCTAGACTCTTCCTTTGGTAGGACAGCCAGATTTTCAAATATTCTTTGTTCCCAAGAAGTTGATAGAAGAGTTTACAGGTTTCTCTTCGCTCCCCCCAGACCTCTCCTAGAATCTGGATTATAACATATTAAATGGAACTAGACCTGTCCCATTGGAAACAACGCCATGCGCGGGTCGCTGCCTGGATCAGGACATCCAGAGCCAAGCCTCTCCTCATGGGCCCTTGCTGGTAGCAGGACAGTTAGGTCCCAGCTTCTTCAGGCTCATGTGCTGGCAAACAAGTGTGAACTGCTACCCCTCCCCCCCAAGCAACTGGAGGATCCAGAAACACAGGCTGTGATGATAGTTATTAAGGTGAAATGCAATTGAAAGCCTGTGGTGCTTTGGTGTTTCACTGACCTTGCAGGTCTAGGGCCAGTGGTCTGATCATCTGTTCAGAAGATAGTGGTACACAGCGCGGCATCTAGGAGGGGTCTCCTTCTGAGGGTGGTAGCCATTGGTGATTCCCTGTAGTCTTGCTTTGAAGTCCTACATTGTTTATTGTTTTGTTGGGTTGGGTTTTATTCTCTTTTGCTTTGTTTGATTATGTTATACCCAGTGACATGACCAGTAAGATATATATGGCAGAGATTTTGAATTTACTGTTGTCTTGTTTTGTAGTCTTTTATTGTATCCATTGTTTTGTTTTTGCTGTTTCTATTCTATTCTGTTCTGTTTGATTTTTACTGTGTCCAAAAGTATCTGCAACTATTTCGAAGACAACAAAAGGCATTATGTTAACTATTGTTGATTTTGTAATGTTATGAAGTCCTATATCACTTATTCTGGTTTGTTCTGATTGATTTTATTCTGTTTTATTTTCCTTTGTTGTATCCTCTTTAAAATAATAATAAAAAACATATTAAATGATGGAATTAAATCGAGTCTGAAAACAACATATAGCCATCTTGCCAGGCTCCTCCCCAGTGTTTCAAAGGATGGCTTCATGGAGCACGTGTCCTAAACTCCATCTCAAATGATTTAGTTATCTAACTTCAAGAACACTTTCTTACAAAGTGGTTTCAGCTCTAATATTCAAGTCCATTAAGCAAACATTTTTGGAGTTTCTTCTGTATTTAGAATAATGAAGTGATTTAAATAGATAAGTTTATGTTTGCATGTAATTTATAACCCAGTTTCAGAGAGAACAATCTAACAAGGATTACAATGTGTGACAATTAAGGTAAAATTACAGTAAAACTCCTTGTGACAATTTAAAGGTGGAAAATAGCATATCCACTTGAGGTTGAGAGCAAAGCACATTAAGAAGGTGGCATCCAGGGTGGCCTTCAAAGGTCTTCAAGACATAAACATGATGGAACAGGAGAGATATGACACATAAAACCATAAGATGACACTGTAGTATAATTAAGAATTTGACTGGGTTCCTTCCTTAAAGTTCTTAAAACTTTTGGAATTTTCTTGGGAAAGGAATGTCTCTGTTATGCAAAGAAGTGACCCTGATGGACTCCCTTCAGGATGTGAGCTGGTCCCCAGGAAGACCAACTGCATGATTAGAGGATTGGAACTTTGAACCAGCCTAGACCTAGAGAGAAGAGAAGGAGCTAGAGACTAAGGTCAATCATGTGACCAGTGACTCAGTCAATCATGACTATGTCATGAAATCCCAAAGAAAACTCTAGATACCAGGTGGAATGGACACCTGGTAAGTGAGTGCATGGATGCCGGAAGAACGAGGCCACCTTGATTCCAGGACAGTGAGAGAATGGAAGCTGTATGCTTCCTCCAAAAACTCACTCTCTGTGTACCTTTTAATAAAATGATACTCATAGATAATAGTTTCCTAAGTTACATGAGCCATTCTAGAAAATTATTAAGTGGGAAGGGGAGTGTTATAGGAACCCTTGAATGTAAGCTAGTCAATTAGAAAGTGGTTGGCCTCAGACCTCACTTGCAGTTGGCTTTGCTCTTAACTTGTGGAAATTATCTTTTGTGGGCCTGGAATAATCAGGTGATCTGTTAAAGAAGGAACTCTTCCTGGCAAGAGAGCTAAAAACATCAGAAGGATTCAACAGTTCTGAAAATCAATGGGACCATGTGGCAGGGCATGCAGCAGTCACTAAGAACAACCTCAGTTGGCAGCCACCATGGAAATGGAATCTCCATCCTACATCCTCAAGAAAGTAAATACTGTCACCCTGTGTGAACTTGGAAGTGAAGCTTGAGATCAAGATGAGAGCCTGGCTGCCACCTTAATTTTGGGTTTGTGAAACTCCGAGCTGAGAACTGAACAATGCCAGCCCCTGACTGCCACTCTACAAAACTATGAGCTTATAAATAGGTTTTGCTTTAAGCCACTAATTTTAGGGTAATTTTTTACACAGCAAGTAAAAGAAGCACTGATGATGAATATGTCATGAACCACACTGCCATTCTTTGTGACCATATTGTTTTGTTTCCCCAACTTATCTGATAATCTAAAAGCTTCCCCATTATCGCTTCCATCAGTCCAACCATTATGCTGTCATGGGAGCAGACATTTTGGACATGTGATCTGCCCTGGACACACTGATTGGTCCAAGAGTGAGACTTAAATGGATCAATGAGAGCCCTTTTCTGCAACTTTTAATTTAAAATTCAGAAGATGACTAAAAATAAAATAAAATGGAGAGATCAAATATTTCTTCTCTATGGGAAAAGATGGTGCTGTGAGTAGAAAAATGAAGTCAACACAGAGCAAGAAGGCAGGATAGAAACACTGTAGCCATGGTTGCACTCTTTGTTTTAGTGGTTTCTTAGGACTAAACATGATCCACTACAGGCTCCAGAGATGCCCAAGTACTATATCTTTTTCAAAAGATTCCTTCTTCGCCTAAGTCAAATCAAGTTGGGTTTCTAACTATTTTAATGAAAATAATCCTAATTGACTCTACAGTAAGGGTTAAAATTTGCAGTTTCTGTATATCTATTAGGCGAAGCCTAAATTCTGCCTGTGGTAGGGAAATGTTCTCCGAGGAAATGTTTTCATTACTACCCCACAGATAGTATGTCAGACTCCCTGGACATCAATTTACACAAAACCTTTATTTTTGTCTTGTAGACATTGTTTCTACAAGATGCCAAAATCATTAATTTATTTGATCAACTCAGCAAACAACCTGTTAATTAAGGTGTTTTTTTTTTTAAAGAATTTAACCAAAGTTGATTTGTTGAACTGGCTTTGTAGATAAGCTTTAAACATGTTGTTGAAACAAGAATTTGCTTGTATTTAGACACACCCATACCTTCTTAGAATGAAAAGTCCTAAATGTCAGTGTCCCCAGGACAATTTTTTCTCTATACACTCAAAGCACTGAATGTAATCACATCTCCTGGATTCTCTCCAGTAAGAAAAAGCATGAGCCAACCTCCCCCATTTCATGTGTGCTCATGACTACTAAGGTCCAGGAGAAGACTGAGACAATTTTAGAGAGTGAGGGAAAATAATAAGTATTTGGAGGCAACTTGGAATTTCAGGTCTCCTGCCCATTGTTCACATGAAAATTAAATGGAAGTACAATAAAGAAAGCATGAGTGTGATAGTATTACTTTTGTAGCAGTGAAGGAAAAACAAAAGTCAATTGTCATCAACAAAAAAAAAGGAAAGAGGAACTCAGGTAAATAGACATTTGGACCTCAAGCAACTGGAAGTCTGGAAGGTTTGGCGACTTTGGGCACAGATACATTGTGCCCCGGGCATCAGCAAAGACATTAGGATGTGGCCCCTCCTCTCCTTCTCTCTGAGCTCTGCTTTTCTCTGTGCGGGTGTTATTCTTGCTCAATCTCTTTATGTGTTTCTATAGTTTGGATATGTTTTAAGCATCCCTGAGGCTTCACATGTTGAAATTTAATCCCCATTGTAGGGTAGTAAGGGGTGGAAACGATATGACTATGGTATTTAGAGGTGAGGCCTTGGGAATAGTGATTAGAATTAGAGAATGCCATTAGGGTAGAATGGCTGAATCTCATGACTGAATTCTGGTGGCTTTAAAAGAAGAGGGAGAGAGACGAGTCCAATACACACAAACACACATACACATGTATACACGAACACACACATACACACATTAATCCATGCACATACACCTGCACACACTCCCTGGTTATTGCCATGTGATGACCTATGCCTCCTCGAGACCCTGCCAACAAGAAACTAATTGCCAGATTCAAGTCCTTAGGTCTCCACACTGTGATCTAAATAAGTACGTTCCTTTATAACTTACCCAGTCTGTGTGCAACAGAAAACAGACTAATACTCAGGGTCTCACCAGAAGTTCCAGATCAACACCTTTAGGGTTCCAAATCAGGTAAAGATTCTCTTTGTCTTCAACTGTTCCACAAAAATGTGTGGTTCCAATCACACAGAGCAGACCTGGGTCACATGTTCAGCCCGAAGCACTGTGCCAGGGGTGGGCTGGCTTAGCTAAAGCAAGCCTGAGTCTTATGAGGACTTTGGGGGCAGGAGCTGGGGTCACTTTACTCCAAGAGGTGAGGTAAAAGAGGTGGTTCCCTAAAGAAAATCAGAGTTGTGACTGAAGTAGAAATGACGTGTAAGTTGGCAAAAATAGCAAATATCCATTACCACAGTCTTGCCTGGTTCTGGCCTCTATAATAACTCTTCCTCCCCACCTGGATCTATTTAACCTATATCTGCGATCTCAACTGCCCCAGTATTGACTGTGCGAACTGCATTTAAGCAGCTGCCATCTATCATCATTCTGAAACCCAGCTTCTGGTCACTCTTGCTAGTCATCCTTTTCTGACCTCACCTTCGACTTAGGACCCTGTTCTTATTCTCAAGACCTTCTCATCTTGGCCAGCTGCCTTGGGTATCTCTTTTACCCTATGTATAGCCTGGCCTGGTCTTACTCTTGAGAATTTTTGTCCCAGGGACTAGCTTAGAACCCAGTCTCTGTCTGACCAGGTGTGAAGAGATAACCAATGATAATGGCATATATGTTATGTGTTCCTGAGTTTTCAGCCACCATATTCCACTTAACTACTGGAACTCTTCTCTCCTTCCCTGCTGAACTTGCAAAGTCCCCTAATCCACATTACCACCAGTTCTCCACAGGCTAAGGTCTTATTCACAGGTATGTCTAATTTTTTAAAATGCCTATGGCAGGGAGGGTAAAATCTATAGCTCTCCTCTTTTTCAACCACATCCTAATTTTCCTCCTGGGAACACACCCTGTGCCAATCCTCTGTTTTCACTCATTTTGATTCTTTACCCCCAGCCCCATTTTATTGTGTTTTTCAGGAGCCCTGATCTCTGCAACCGGAAATTTCACGGTCCCTGCAGCAGCTGGTTTACAAGTAGATTAAGCAGGCCAATGAGAGGTGAGGGCAGGAGCCTGGGGTAGAAAGAAGACAGAAGCCAGGGGTCTATTTCTCCCTCTGTATCTATCTATCTATCTACCTCTAGCAGTGGTCACAGCTCTTCCCAGGCAGGCTCTGCATGGTTTCTGATTCCACAAGGCCCACCTGTCCCCTGAGCTCTAAAACATGGCCTCCTTTCCCACTGTGGCCCTCCAACAAGTGTCATGAATAATAACTGTCCTGCTGCTCTTGATCTGAGGACAACTTCACCATCCCAAGGGTTCTCTGTTCTGCCAACTGCTTCAACTCCATGGAATCAGCTTCCTGCATTACATTCTCTCTGTTTTAAAGACTCAAAGTGATCTCAGTAGTCATGATTGGGCCCTGACTGATACCAGCCTGTTCCCACTCTCAGTCCGTTTGCTTCTGGTAGAGTTGACTCCATCTTTGGCTGCAAAGGTGAACCTGTAACTTAAACTGGCTAAACAGAAAATCTCATTCCCCTGGCCATGGTGATTGGTGATCGATTCAGGCATCTGCACATAGCATGTCAGAGTCAATGATAGACAATGTCAGACACAGAAGCAAGAATTAGACTAGGACTTGAGAAGAAGAGAAGGAGAGAAAGGGGATAGGGAAGAAGCAAGGGAGAGAGAGAGAAACAGAGATAGAGGCAGAAACAGAGGGGTTCTTTTTAAAGGAAAAAATTGTATTTCACTCTTTAATACTCACTATTTTTTTTTTGTACTGAGGATCAAACTCATGACTTCATGTGGTGCTGCTGAGCTATAGCCCAGCGCACTACTACTTATTAAAAGGAGGCAGACATTCATTAGGAGACAGACATTCATGAGATACTGCCCAATTTCTTAAATCTTGGTATCAGCCTAGATACTACCGCCCTTATTTCCTATTCCAAGATAATGTTTACAAACTTCTTGCTCTTGACCACAGTAACTGTCAACACACACACAAAACAAAACAAAACAAAGCAAAACAAAACAAAACAAAACAAAACAAAACAAAACACCATGAAGATATGACATCACAGAATGGGAGGTAATGATCTATATTAACCATCTCAAGTTAGTAGCTTATACAGCATGCAGTGAGAGGCCAACTATCACTGGTTTCCTTTAGACACGTTAAAGACCCCATAACCTTCCTGTAAGTTAGCTATGGTACCCTGGTATGCCTTGGCACAAAATTTGAGAACTATAGCCTTATGCTACAGCCAAGTAGACTTCCCCACCTCCCCAGCCCACCCCAGCAGTAAGAGAAACCTGAACAGAATGAAGGTCCTGCTAGATTTGGCCAGATTTTGAGTAATTATAGTGTTGCCTGAGCAGAGATCTTTGTTCATCAGTAAAAACTGGCATTGCCACCCCCAATTCCAAAAGATCAGGGGAACCAACTTTAGCCTCTTTCTAAAGACAATGGGACCATATGTCTACTGTCCCCAAAGATCACTTGGTGCTCTTTATTTTATTTCATATGTTTGCTTCTCCTTGATTTAGTTTCCATTTCATTTTGCAGCTCTGGCCCGTAATCTCATGACAAACAAAGCACTTGCATTATAAATTCCTTCAGAAACAGAAAAGAAAGACCATTTGAAAATTGCATTTTCTTTCTTCAAAATCAAAATTGATGCTGGTCATTTTCCCTTCACCTTGTCCGCTGACCTGGAAGTAGATTCCTGCATTTTTTAGCCTGGCTGTGTTAGGTCGAATAAACACCCTCATCCACCACCTATTTTTCTCACTTGTTAAAAGAATAAAGAGGAAAGGACAGACTCTGAAGTTTTTACCAATGAGTAAATCCTCCAGTGCTTTAGTGAACAACCTAGCATTGCCCCTCTTTAATTTTGACATACAAAAAGCAGCTACTAGCTACTGACACCATTATTTAATAACATAAAGGTCATTTTACTATTAAAAATTAGAAAGAAAACATCCAAAATGCTTTCATTTTCTTTATTTTTAATTGGAAAAATCATCGTTCATCTTTTTCTTCATTTTGCTTTTGATGCTTTTGACTGATTAAAAACTTCATCACAGATTAACACAAGTTGCAAATGCACCTTGGCATACACTCGACCTCCCTCCCAGCTCTGCCTTTGCAGGGAGATGGTCACTGCCACCAGGACTTCACTTTTTGAGCCTTGGTATCTTCATCTGATAAAAAGGCACAGTAAAACCCACTCTTGATTCCTAGGGTGGTTTTGAACATGAAAAGAAAAAGTAAATGTCACCTGCTTTGGAAAGAAAGAAAGAAAGAAAGAAAGAAAGAAAGAAAGAAAGAAAGAAAGAAAGAAAATGACTGATTGACTGATTGATTGATTGAGGCCCAGCCCAGTATTTTTTTATGTTCTACCAAGAATCAAGGCTGCAATCATGATCTCCAACTTTTCTCTAACTCCCTGGCCTTGACAGGTTCAATTTAGACCCCGAACATTAGTTTTACAAAGTGCTTTCATGTTTATCGTATTGGATTAGCAAATTATAAGCTATCATATGAGGTTTCCTAGAACCCCTAGACAAATGGGCTGCACACGGGAACCCTCATATACACACCATATGGGCTTCATTTATTAAAGCTTCGGACCCAGAGCTTGGGGAGAGCCAACCTCTTTACAGAGAGACTCCTGAGGATTGGTTGCTAGGAAGCTACAAAAGCTAGCGTTTTTAATGAGATTTAAAGTATCATAAATTATATATTATTTTCTACACTTAGGACATTCATAGCTCTTTGGTTTATTTTGTATTTCATTTTGCATTGGTGACATATAATCCCTTTACATACAAAATGCCTTGCATAAGAATTCCCTCAGAAATCAGAGCAAAATTACATTTCAAAATTATTTTTCTTTCTTCCTTAAAATAAAAGTTCACATTGCTTTGTCTCCTTCTCTGTGTCCAAGACAGGCAATGGCTAAGAATTTATTTTCCCCAGCTTATAAAAAAAAGTAATCCCAGCCTTTCCCAATAATAATTACTCCAGTGAATACCATGAGTTGAGTCTGGAGCTGCCGTTAATAAGAATTCTCATAATTCCATTTTGTGATGAGAGTGAATGTGGGTTCTGCGGGCTTAATTCCGCAGATAATTACAAAGGCAGTATTTAAAAAGCCTGTTTAGTCACCACCCTTCCTCAGTTCTCTTCAGTTTTCAATGTTAAATAAAGAGGCAGCCATTCCACAAAAGAAATTCAAAAACTGTTTGGTTTAACTGCCCATCTTGAAGAAGCCGAGTCATTATGCAAATGCGGTGCCCAGAATTGGCTGGTGGAGGCTGCTCCATCTGATCTGCATAAGAAAAGACAGTCGCAAAGGGCCACCAGCACATTCTGCTGGAAGTGGACACAGATAAGACAAATTAAGGAAGTGGTTTTCGATTAAGAAATTGTTTTGATCAGAGATCCTTTGTGAAATGAGATTTTAACATCTTTGGGAAATGACGATTCCACTGCAAAACAAGCTGCTGAGTTCTCTCCTCTTGGTGCCCATCCTGTGATTCCCAAGTGTTTAAGGGACAGTGGGCTGCTTTGGGGAACATAATAGCAATTTCATTTAATAAGCTCTATTTTTTTTCACTTTGAACAAAAACTAAGGTTTCTATCAAGGTGCAGTTAATTAAGTTAGCAAAAGTTTTAGAAACATTTTATAAGTTGAGATGTTGGGGAGCCCTCAAGGCAACAAAAAGTACAGATTTATCAGTAGTTGTGAGTAGGACTGTTGGGCCTACATGCTTCTTAAAATGTTGAAAGTCATTTTACCCCACAGCTAACATTAGCCCATTTATCCAGTGGCTCCCACTTAAGAGTTTTGTTTCAAGTTTCCAGCAACACTTTGGGGAGAGTTGGACTGGATTTGCGTTGGGTTGGGCTGGGTTGGGTTGGGTTGGGTTGGGTTGAGTTGGGTTGGGTTGGTCTGCTGGTACTGAGGATTGAATTCAAAGAATACCAAGCTATATTCCCAACCCTTTTTATTTTTCCTTTAGATACAGGATGTTACTAAATTGTCCAGTTGGCCTCAAATTTATGATCTCCCTGCCTCAGGGTTCCAGGGTGCTAGAATGGCAAGCCTGTGCCACACATGGTCCCATCTTCACTTCCACTGGCTTCCTGTCTACTAGAGTCAGTCTACTCCTCACGTTGCTGCAAGCTGATCAACCAGAAACCTAGGCCTCACCTCGCTTCTGGGTCTCATTTTCCCTGTTCTTTTCTAAACCAAAATGTGTTTTCTGATTATATGTTCTTCATGAGGACTCATTGACGTGGGACTGTCGGTAACCCTGTCAACTTAGGAACTTCATCTTTTAGCTTTAATTTCAAGAAAGACACAAGAGGGTAGAAGGAAGACAAAGCAAGGCAGGAACAAGTAGCAAAATTGGAAAAGTAAAAACTTATTGGCAGATTGAAGGAAGCACTTGAAATAGGAAAAATATTTTATTTCTCTATGGCTATGTGTGCATTTTAGTTGCAATATATTTCTTCTTGGGTGCATTTTTTCCTTTTTGTACTTTAGTTTTGTGATTTGTAAATGAAAAAGTTGATTCTGAGGTCCCTTCCAAGGCACATATGTTATCTATGATATCTGATCCACCCTAAGGATAAAATAAGAATAAAGAATCATAAGGATAAGGGAGCAAAATAAATCTTAATCCTAATACTCAGCAATACTAAAGTTTTAAGAGTTCTTGGAGATCTTCCAAAATGTCCTTGCCAATGAATTGTTTGAAAAAAATATTCTATCTAGGAGGGAAACAGTGGGGAATCGCTAACCCAGTTCAGTACCTCAGATAAAAAATAAGAGGATATTATGGCTTGTCTCTCAATGTCCCCCCAAAGCCTCATGCAGTCATAGATGGGGCTTTTTCAGAACTGGCAGCATCTAAAGTGTGTGGTGCTGAGATTAAGGATGTGTGATTACCAAATCAGTCCACTGATTAGTTTTGCACCCACCTTAAACCTGGTAGCCAAGTAGAATCTAAAAGGGGCAGAAAGAAGCTGCAATTGTTGCTCAGACTTATTTCTTCACTACTTTGTTGCTTTGTTACCTTCTACCCACAATGAACTGTTTCTCCTCTGCAATGCCTGCCTGCTGTGCAGGCTGCCTTGGAGTCAGCCAGTTGTGGACTGAAACCTCCACAAATTGTGAGCCAAAATAAACTTTACCTCCTTTAACTTTGGGTGTTAGGTATTTTGTCTCAGCAACAAGGAAAGTAACTAAGACAGAGGCTCAGGGGTGATTACCCTGAAAGAGGCAGAGCTAGGATGAAAGCATCTAAATCTTAGGTCTGTCTAGAGAATTTTCTACCAGATTACATAGAACAGTATCTGGAACTTGTGATAATTTCCTATTTGGCCCTTAAATCATTTAACCATTCATTGCAACTTGCCTGGGATCTTCAAAGTTTATGGTCGATATCGCTGATAAACTCCCATTTGCTCTTGAACATGTCCAAAATTCAATAATAACTTGGTATGGTCCCATCACCTACACTCAAACCCAGTCCTTGTCCTTCTCTTGGCCTCACGATGTCTCTCCTTGTGCCACAGCTTGACCTGGACTTCTTATCCGACTTTTGTTTTCATCAGAGCAAGAATTGACCCTAAAAGCAATAGTTAATATTCACTCATGGATTGACCTTGTCTCTCATTTTCACTCAAGGTCCAGAGGCATAAACTGGGGTTTGGTCCCTCAGCTGAGGCACCCAATCTTTCAACAAACCATAGCATATCATGCAGAGAAAGGTCAGATCTGTGTAACAGAAACCCCTCATGACTACATGGTTTAACAAGCTCTTTCTTCCTGAAAGGAAGGACATTCTACATGTAAAACAGCACATGTCCCTAGGAGACAACCTTCTTTTGTCCATATATTTGACAATTATTATGTGTCAGCTTCCTTGTTAGAGAAACACAGAGTACCTAGGCATCATTTGTGTTCCTAAGAAGTTCATCGTCAAGTTGAAGAGCAGGGGGTGGGGATGCAGGGGTGGGGATTACATATCACCAACTCATTTTACCATTTTTAATCTCCTCGCAACAACATACCATAGAGTAGATACTCAAAAAGACTTATTGAATACAGGCCT
>RJWT010003285.1:0-37083 GCA_004365215.1 Cuniculus paca | reverse complement strand
ATATTGTTCATTCATGGTTTCCCTCATTTTCCTTTGCTCCTCCATTTTTTTTTATCTATGTCTTCTTTAGAGAAGCTTAGCAATTCTTTTATCATATTTTTCATTTCTTCTTTTACCTGAGATAGTGTTTCTGTTCTAATTTCTTTTATAGCCTCATGGAGTGAGTTGTCTCTTTACTTCAGTTGCCATCACTGCAGAAACTTTAGGTGTGTGACACTCAATCTCTTCTGCATTTTCATCTCCTGGACTTGCTCTGCTTGGGTTGGGGTCCAGGGACTGCCTTTTGTTTCTTCATCTTGACATTTTCCTGGATTCTTCTAAACAAGTGTGTAGTAGGGTTTTGGGAACCTCCCACTTTGGCTACAATTTCTCTGGGATGTGACTCTTTGGTTTTCCTGACCAGTGCTGACTACAGGTATCCAATGGTGGCCACTGGGTGCTCTGGTGTGGGGCCTGCTTCTATTTTTCCCAGCCCTTGCTGGTTACCTGGGGTGGAAGTGTCCTAAGGGCTGCTGGAATGCATGAGGAGCAGGGCCTTTCCTCTGAGCTGGTCACCAGAGAGCAGGGCCTCCCTTTGTCTGTTGGAATGCACATAGAGCAAGGCCTGCCTCTGCCTTACCTCTGAGCTGGTTACTGACAAGCAGTGTCTCCCTTTGTCTGCTCTGGACTGTAATTCTTTTATTGTTATTGTTGTGTTCTTGTCTGATTTTGGAATCAAGGTAATCCTAGGCTCAAGAATGAGTTTGAATGTAAACCTTCCCTTTCAATTTCCTTCAATAGCTAAAAGAATATTGGCATTAGATCTCTGAAGTTCTTGTACAGTTCAGGAGTGAATCTACAAGGACTTGGACTTTTCTTAGTTAGTAAGATTTATATTGCTGATTAAATTTCATTATTTGCTATTGGATTATTTAAGATTTTTAAATCTACTTGTTTCCATTTTGGTGATTCAAATGTATTTAGAAATCATGCCAATGTATTACAGTACATGTTTGCTAAGTAGTTGGTAATATTCTGGCTTTGGGTGGTGTCCATTGTGATTTCAATTTTTTCATTTGCTGTTACACTGAATCTTTTCTTGTTAATATTTGCTAAAGGTTTGTCTATTTTGTTTATTCCTTCAATTGAAGAGTTGATTCACTGAATCTTTGTATTATTTTCTCAGTCTCATTTTCATTAACTTCTACCCCCATCTTTATAATTCCTTTCCTGGTACTAGCTTTGAATTTGAACTTTTCTTGTTTTTCTAGGACAACATGCAGCAACATTAGGTAATTTATTTGGGATTGCTCTCTCTTTTTGATGTGGGAATTCACAACCATACTGTTATCTCATATGATTGCTTCCTGTGTGTCCCTTGAATTCTGGCATGTTGTACTAGTGTTATTGCTTAATGCTAGGAACTGAAATTCTTACTTGCTTTCTTCTGTGACCCATTGATTATTGAAAAGTTTACTGTTTAATTTGAATGTAATTGCATAATTTCTAATTTTTCTTTTGCTGTGATTACAAGTTTAATTGCACTATGCTCTGATAGTATTCAAGGGGTGATTTCAATTGTTTTGCATTTACATAAGCATGCTTTATGGCTAGTATTTGATGTAGTTTGGAGAAAGCTCTATGTGTGGCTGAGAAGAATGTGCATTCTGTTGCTCTTGTGTGTAACACTCTATAGACATCTATTAAGTCTATTGTCTGAAGGTCTGTTACAACTTTGATACTTGTTATTTTTGTCCAGTTTATCTATTGTGACAGTGAGGTATGGTCCTCCACTATGATTATTTTGATGTTCATCTAATCATTTTGACCAGTAGTATTTGTTTCATGAAGTTGGATTCAACAGTATTCATTACATATATGCTCATAATTGTTATAGCTTCCTATTGAGTTGTTCTCTTAACCAATATATGGTGACTTTCTTTTCTTCTCTGGTCAGTTTTGACTTAAAGTCCAATGTGTCTGAAAATAGAATAGCTACTCCTGTTTGTTTTGAGTTCCTCTTGCATGGAATATTGTTCTCCATCCTTTGATTTTTAGGCTACGAATTTCTTTTTTAGTTGAATGTGTTTCTTGTATATACCATACCACTTGATTTTGTTTCTTGATCCATTCTGCCAGTCTGTATCTTATTCAGGAATTGAGACCATTTACTGAGCTATTCCTGGTAGGTATTGACTTATTCTTGTCATTGCCTTATTTTCCTGTTGCTGAGTCCCAGTTTTTTCCCTTCCATTAGCTGCTCACTGTACCTATTGCATTCATTTTATTAGATTTTTTGTCATTGTTAACTTCATTGTGTCTTTCTAGAATAGTCTTAAGAAATTTTCAGAGTGCTGGTTTTTTGGTCATCAATTTCTTTCTTTTTGATTCATTTTATTGGTACATTTTAGGTACACATAGTGATCACATTCATCAGAGGGAATTTGTACTTATACATGATATATCTTCATTCTTATTTTTTCCCCAGTCCCCTCTCTTCTATTCAACCTCTCCTCTCCTCCTATTTATAAAACTTTTGTCTCTGTTTTCTTTCTTTCATGAAAATTTCATGTTTTTCCAATCAGTTTTGAAAGTTAGTTGAACAGGATATATGATCCTGAGTTGGAAACTGTTTTCTTTTAAAGTTTGAAACACTTCACTCTAAGCTCTTCTGACCTTTCATGTTTGTGCTGAGAAGTCTGCTGCAATTCTCATGAATTTACTTTTATAAGTGATTCCTTGATTTTCTCTAACAACTTTTAAGATTTAGTCCTTGTGTTGGACTTCTGGGATTTTGACTGTGGTGTGTTGTGGAGAGGTTCTTTTTTGTTCTTTAATATATTCCTCACTTCTCTGTATGTCAAATTCTTTCCCTGTATTTGGAAAATTTTCTGCCATTATTTCTGAAAACAAGTTTTTCTATTTCATTTGTGCTATCTTTTCATTTTTTCACTGATTCTATTTAATCTTAGGTTATTCTTTGTGTCATCTAGCAATTATTTGATCCATTATGTTCTCTTGTTCTGAACTTTTCATTTCTAAAATAATATTCTTACTTACACTTTCAGCCAATGCAGTATTTACATATATGATGAATATGATCATTATGTATATCTGAGTTGTACCAATAAACTTAATTAAAAAAAAGAAAGGGATACAAGCACATATTTTATATTAAAATAACTATGATAACAAAAATAATAAGAAAATAATATTCTTAATATCTGAGGACTCATTTCTTCATTCTTGGAATTTTTATTTTTACTGGTATAATCTACTCATGAGTTCTCTGCAGATATTTCTTTAAACTTTTGTGTGAGTTTTCTTACTTTTTTTGCAATCTATTTTCTCTTTTTTTCTAATTGTGTAATGTCTGTCTTAATAGAGTAGTGTCTCAAGTGTCTATTCATATTTGGAGACTCATACTTACAAGAAGAGTATTGGGTGCTCTCAGCTTGCAGAAAGGACCTGGGCCTTCCCTGTGGTAAAACCTAGCAGTATAGCTCAGCAGGAATTTTTCTTGGGGTTGAGGTACCAGTTGTGGAACCCAGGGTCTTTGCACTGAACTACAACTCCAGTTTTTATTTTTATTTTCTTATTATTTTGTGGCAAGTTTTTAGTAAGTTGCCCAGACTAGGCCCAAACTTATGATAGTTCTACCTCAGCCTCCTAGAGTGCTGAGATGATGGTAAGAGTCACTATACCTAGGTAGTGAAAGTTTTGTTGGTATTACCTCTAAGGTTTTTCTTTTTGGCAGGGAAGAATACTTGACGGATTCTTTCATTTGTCTTGGAGGACATAATTGTGTCTTGTAGCTCTGGAATGTTGGTGGGGTAATGTATTTAGTATCTAAATTTTCCCTTAATTTCTGTATTTTTGATACAATATTTTGGCCATCAACAGTGATCAAAGATATTCTAATTTTACCTTCATATTAATAAAGCGTGAGTCATCTTCCTGGTTGGCATGGGAGGGTAGGGACTGGCTGTTAAGAGTGAGAAAACAGACCCTTAGCTACACAGAGGAAGAGAGGGCTAGCATTGGTATCTGCAGATTTCAGGAGGTTTTCAACTGATAGTCAAGATTTTAACATCACCTTTATTTCAGTTTCTATTAGTAGCTGATACTGCCAATTCCTGAGTTATTTGTGCTTTGGTATGCATTGGGTCATTCAAAAGATTATCAGGTTTCTTCAATATTGCATTAAGACTCAGCTTTCTTGAATCTATTTAATCAGTTACTATTTTCATTATGGTTTAGCTTCCAGTATGTTTCTCCCTCTTCTTTAGGTTGATTTCTCTTTTTAAAAACCCATTTTAGTGGTATTTAAAAAGAAGTAGAAGCTATTGCTTGTTTCATACCATCTTTAACCAATTGCATAGTTTTCTAAAATTTATTTTATTGAAGTAAAAGTTAAAACATACCAGTGTGCTTTATCTTCCTTTTTATTAGCTGAGGATATACTTTTTATTAGCTAAAACTATATTAAAGCATTATAATCACTCTCATAAGTTATCTTGATTTATCTTATTCTATCTAGCATTTGCTTCTTAAAAGTAAATTCCATACCTTGGAAAATTTTTATTTCTTTATGTATCTTGTACATTTTCCCCACTAGAAACTTCAAACTTGTGGCATATTTAATACAAGATCTACACAGCCTTCTTGTTTGAACACAGACAAGAATATTGAGTGTTTACTTATTTGTTTTGGGATCACATTTTCTTGACTTTTGTATTGTTTTTCCTTGGTTAATTTGAAGATAGGAAGGATATGACTATCTTCTTACATTTGGAGGACTTCAAGACTACTTACTTTCTGAAGTTATGGTTATTTATGTCTTCAGCTCTTCAGTGAATTTTGTTAAAGAGCAATTTTAATTTAATTTTGTAGTCATTTCCTAAAACTTTTTACATCAAAATAGGGTTAAAAACCTTGTAAATTGTTCAAAGAAAGGGATTTTCTTACAAACATTTAAACATAATTTTTACATTGAAATGTCTTAATACCTGCATCATTTGTAAATTTGGGTGTGGATGGGAAGAAATATACCAATAAGAAATTAGCAAACTGCCTCATAGTAACAACAAGGATGCCTGCAACATCATGAGGGACTCATGTTATATGGGAAGTGTAGACTGTAAAATAATTGAAAGAAAGGATTAAGTACTGAAAACATAGACGATTTTGCTTCTGTCCATAGGAGTTCATGTTTAGAAAGGTGTACTTTAGATTTACAATATGACAAAGCAGCATTTGGTGCTCTTGATTTCAGGCAGTTAATACTGATCAAAGAAAGACTGCTTCTGATTTTTTATTTGAATCATATAGGGAATATTTCAAAAGATAAAAAACCTTTTGCATCAATATTTATTTTGCAAAATAGCATCTTTAATATTGAAGAATCTGAGTCAGAAGGAAATTATAGCATTTTTGAATCATGTGTATATCGTTCTTTTATCACAGCCCAAATAATGGCCTTTGAAGCGCTTTTCAAATGAATCCATGATATCTGTGAAATTGGAATTAAAATAAGAGAACTTAACATAATTACATACTTCAGCTAGTTCAGTGAGCAAAAATTATTGGCACCATCTTGCCAGATTTTTCCAAATTGAAGCTGCCATGTTTTGTATTATGAGCCGTTCAGCAGCTTTGTGCATCTGTCCCTCCCCACCAATTTAATTAGACTGTCTGTTGCAGAGAAATCAGACTGTGGCTTTTCTTTCTTTCTTTCTTTTTTTTTTTAAATCCAACTGCTATAAATGCCAAGTCAAAATATGAATAAGAGGAAAACAAGATGTTCTGCAAACACATGCCACTTTACTGGACAAAAACATGATAGGTGGATCTGCTTTCACTCCCCATCAGAGATAAGGAAAGTGAAGACTAGAGAATGAGGTTATAAAAGGGTCAGATTGATGCTATTGTCTTTGTCGGCTCCAATAGAGCAGGGATTTGATTCTTCTCCCAGTGTAATCTTGCTTTGACATTGCAGCCAACATAGATTTATGATTACACATTCTCTTATCACAAAGGGAGTGAAAATCACAGTGAAGGAAGCACAAGAGACAAGTAAGCTGGAGATTCTTGTAGAAATTTACAGTCTTATATATTTTGCATTCCTGTGGGTGACTAGAACCATTATCACCTACTAGGTCACTATAATGTCACATTTTAGTCATTTTAATAATCCATAATAAGGTTGAAAAATAGTTGCTCTTACAAAATGAGAATATTATCTACAGGCAGCCATTTACTACATTCCATAGAGGATAATAGCTGAACATAGGATAACTTTCACTAGATTATTGCTCTTGTTGAGTGGTGAGCCATGGGGTGGGGAGGAAACACTGGGTCCTCAAGTCAACATGTCACTGAAGGGGTAATGCAAAAGTAAAGCAATAAAGTAGAAAAGCTCTCAATAGGTAAATAAAATGTAGTGATATGTGCCAGGCAGGTAGGGAACAGAGGACAAGCCACATCTGTGAACACAGTGTAAATGAGGTCAGTCTGATACAGTTCAGATGCAGGATAGTCTGGAAGCAAGAGTGTCAGTGTTAGAGGATAGCCACATGAGAGGTGTGAATATAGTTTTTCAGTATACATATATGAAAAAAGATTTACATTTACTTATGAAGCCCTGTAAAACTAGATCTTCTCTTAAGAAGACCTGAATCTGTACATGGCTACCAAGTTATCCTGGTGTATTCTTGAAATTTTTTTTCTCATAATTATAGTGGATTGAAAGAAAGGAATTAAGAGATTTAATTTATAAATACAAATTCCCTATGATGAATATTATCATTATGTATGTCAAAAATGTACAAATAAAATTAATTTAAAAAAACTAACCACATTTTTTCATTGAGGTCCCATTGACATGTTCATAAAAATGTTTACTGAAAGTAAAGTTTCTATCTTCATTCCTGGAAAAACAAACGGTAATTTCTCATCTTGAAATTTATTACCTCTTAACTTGATCTTATTATTTACAAGATATGATCAAAATATGCAGTGAGTGTCTAAATTTTAAAGAATTACAGTAAAACACAAATTATAATTAGTCCCTCTCACTTCTCAAAATACCACCCCCATTCTTCATACTTATCCAATCATTCTTGGCACTTACTGAAGCAATTCCCAAAGTCTTTCTCTTGAGTGTCTCTAAAAAGCATGATAAAATATATGATAAATACTGCTGCTAAGTGCCATTCAGTGGAAAGGTAGGCATATAAAATCATTACTGTGGGTCCTTATCTGACTTATTCACCAGACTTGGTATCAGTGACTTTTAGCTCTTCCTCAAAGTGAAAACAACCATGAATGGTAAATGTTTTGACTCAGTTCATGACATTGAGGTAGCCCTGACAGCATAACTAGAGACACAAAAGTAAATTTCTAAAACTGCTTCAGAAAGTGGCAAGAATGTTGGGATAAGCATCTTCCAAGTGAGATGAAGTATTTTGAGGGAAAATAATAGCAATATTTCTTTTGCTATAATTTATGAACTTTAGACATTTACTGTATATTTTGACCATACCACTTGTTTAATGAATTTTACAGTTCTTTAACTGTAAATATGCCTCCTTACTTTCTTCTTGGTTAACATCATCATTGAGCAATATGGTATATCTCACATAAACCTCCCCAATTTCCAGGGAATGACTTTCTCTATAATAACTTTTGCATATAATTCTGTGATGGGCACTACTATTACTCAAAGATCCTTCTCATTCAGTCACATTAAAAGTCTTGGTGCCAATATAAAATAATATGAAAAAAGAACTGAAATTGGAATGACCATTAGCATCCTGGGGATGGAAAATTTTACACCCCAAGTCCAACATAGTGGAATGTACTTTTTTACCACTTACATAGATAATGCTCCTGTGCAGATGAAATATCTTCTTCTAATCTCATCCTCTTTCCAATCACTATAATAACCTTTTAAGGCAAGTGTTAAGAGAGAAAGGAAAGAGAAGTTTTTGACATCTCTCTTTGTGAATTTCATGTTATTTTCTGATTTTTAATCTGTGTTTTCTTGACTTCTTATTACAAGAAACATTTACTCATATAACCCTTGTGTCCAGGAAAGCAGATGATCTGAAAATCTTGGAATTGAGTACCAAATCCACTTTTTGTCAGCATATACACATTTCAATATGTGTATTTATTTATATACACCCTTTGTGACCAGTAAGGCAAAAGAAAATATTTACAACTTGAACAACTAAGTTAACATATTTTATTTGCATCATATAGGATACTTCCAAAATTTTCCTGGTCCAAAGAGAAGGCAAAGTATTGTCTACAGTTCTAGCCTCAGAAAAGGGAATGAAAATATTTGAGTAGCTCTATATCTGAAAGAATTCTTCTAACCTGGAAAACAGAGACAAATGTTATGTTTCTTTTGAGACTTACAGAGGAATTGAACAGACTATGGACTGAAACCTGTACAAACTGTGACACAGTTAACATATCTTTAAACTATGATATCAGAAAAGAATGGTGGTGTCTTACAGACTTTCTTCCTAGAGACTGTGTTCATAGCACTCAGAAATAAAGACACTTGACACCTGCATCATAGTATCATCCACATGGTTCTAGTTTTAAGCACAGGCAGAATGCAAGTGTTGTGAAGTCAAAAAGACTTCCACTTAAATTTCAAAAGAAGGTCTTGGAAATCAGGCAGTGTGTCCCTGAGAGAGTAGCTAAATGTTTTCCTTAAATTTCAGAGAAGACTTTGATAAAACCGTTAGGCCTTTGGCAACTCTTAGCAATGGACTACATCAATTTTACATTAAGGCAGACATGAAAGGTTTTGGGGAGTCTGGGTGAAATGTCGTGGTTTATATCTAGATGACCACTCAGAGCCTCATAGGTGGGACTTTTAGGAGTAACTGCATCAGGGATATGTGATACTGGCTTAGTTCAGTGATTGATTTAACATAGTTCTGGGTGTGAGTAAAGGACTTACTTAAGAGGGAAGACCCACTCTGGGTGTGGGTGGCCCTAACCAATAGACTTGTAGCCTAGATGGAGTGAAAGAGAAGACTTCTTTCTGCCACATCATGAACTGTTTCTCCTCTTCAATGCCCCTCTGTCATGCTTCTTTTCCTTGGAGCCAGTTGACCATAGACTGATTCCTGTATAAACTATGAGGAAAAATAAACTTTTCCTTCTTTAAACTGTATATGGTATTTTGCCCCAGCAATGAGAAAGTAACAAAGATATTTTAATAAAAGTATATGCTTACATATGCTCTTAATAAAGTTAGTCAAAAACAAAACTTTACAGCTTGAATAAATAATTATACATATTTTATCAAATAGGAAGCTTTTTAAAATCTCCTAATTAAAAGAGAAGGCAGAGTGGTATCAATGGTCCTAGCCTCAGACAAGGTAATGGTGATATTTGAGAATGTCTCCATCTAAAAGAATTCTAATCTGGAAGACAGAGTAGAGAAAAGGGTTGCTACTCCTGTCGAGACCTATTCTGCAATTGCCTCTAATGTAGATTATTGAAATAACATTTGTAGACTTTTTTATTGGGAATATAATAATTATTCAGTTAATCTTTGTAGAATGAAGTAATTTAAAAATCTAGACTACCAAAGGAGAAAGAACAATGCCCTATGTGACAGGCAGCCAGAGGGGGAAAAAAATAATAGGGGTAGCCTGCCCATTAATTGCAGAATGGATAAGAAAGACATGGGATTTCATGGGGTGGAAATCTACTCAGCTATAAAGGAAGATAACCTCAAGGCTCTTGTGGGTAGATAGAGGCAACTGGTAATAGTACTCATGGATGTAATGGGCCACAGTCACAGGGGTGAATTTTGTATTGTCTCCATAGCATCACAAACTAAAGGTGTTGGTGGGATCCAAAGTGCACAGTACATATTGGGAAAGTCAAAGGGGAGGAATTATCTAAAAAGGGAAGGCAATGACCACTATTAATCTATTATCATGATTTGAAATTCAGATTGTATTCATTGTTCTGATTAGTTTCATTTTATTCTGATTTGTTTGATTTTATTATACTTGATGGCATGGACAGCTATTTTAAAGATAACAAAATATAACAGCCATCGAGGATGTCTACTTATCTTGTTTAGAAACCCTGTATGGCTTTCATTGTTTGTTTTGATTGATTTTACTCTATTCTGTGTGGTTTGATTGTAATATGTCTGAAGGTGTAGGCAACTATTCTGAAGATAACAAATATTATGGTAGCCAATGCTGTTTGGCTAATATCTTGAAATTCTATATTGCTTACATTGTTCTGCTTTGTTTGTTTTGTTCTATTATGTTTTGTTTTGTTTCTACTGTTTTAGTTTGTTGTATATTGTTTTATTTTACTTATCCCTGATGGTATGGGCAGATATACTGCAGATAACAAGAGCCATTGTGGTAGCCTTATCAATTGCTTTTTTTTTTCTTTTTTTTACACTGTTTCAAAGTCATGTTCCATGTTCATTGCTTTGTTTTGATTGACTTTACTCTGTTTTGTTTTGTTTGGTTGTATTCTTTTCAAAATTAAAAAAAAAGAAAATCTAGACTACAAGAAACTTTAGGAAGCTTAAAATGTATCACTCATTATATCAAGCATGCAAACAGTTACTATTATTTTAAGTTGTTAGATAAAGGATGTTTTAAATTACTAAGCGGTTAATCTAAAAGCTATTGAAAAATATTAAAGAATATTCCTTCTATCATTAAAACTGTTATTCCAAATGCCAGTCTTTTTTGCAGACAAAAAAAAAAAAGAAAAGGAAATTTAAAAACCTGAATATTAATAGCTCTGTTACTTGTGATAAAGGATTTCGTTTTGTCAGGTCCATGGGCTTGCTCATTAAAATCATGTGTTGAAATATTTGAGATAATTATGCTACAGAATTCTGGCACTTGTTTCTGAACAAGAAAAACAAGGCACATATGCTAGGCAATGTGCTAAAATCCACAGTTCTATGGCTAGTACTTTTATTTCAAGTATATACCACAGATCTATCATGTGTCACAAAATAAGTTTGTAGAACCATAAATGAAAGGGTCTTTGGCATTTTTTGGGAGATTCAAATTTGCCTTGGCATTTCAATTTTTAAGAAGGCATTTCCTTTCTATAGGAAATTTTCTACCAAATTTTATACAATTGATGTATGAGTCATCTTTCCATTGCTGTGACAAAATGCCTGACTGTCTTATTTTCCTCATCACTCAGACACAATATCATAACACCACAATTTAAAAGAGATGAGGTTCATTTTGGCTTATGGTTGTACAGGATTCAGTCCATACCTAGCTGGTTTCTCTTTCAGCATAGTTAGCTGGAGGAAAGATATGATAGAAAAGTCTGGTAAAACTGCTTACCTCAAGGTAGTCAGGAAACAGAATGAGTAAAAGGAGGGGTCCAGGAAGGAGATTCAGGTCATGCCCTCAATGCATGCTCAGTTGCTGAACCCTCCAGTTGACAAAGTATTGATGAGCATAGCTCCTCCATGATCAAACTATCTTCCAAAAACTCCACCTATGAGTTCACAAAATTTTGGGGGAATATTCTAGATCTAAACCATAGCATTAGCATACACAACTGAAACAAAATATAGTCATTTGGAAGGGAAAATTAAAAAATTTAAAGATTTGGTTTTATATTCATTACTCTAAATGTATTACATAGATAATATCCTTTTGCATTCTTTCAAATTATTACATTTCTTGTAACTTTCAGAACTCTATTTTTCTGTTTAAAATCTAACAGCCCTGAGAACCTTCCACAAAAGTGGACATATAATGTAGGATGCCATGTAAAAGCAATCTGCATGCCAGAAAATGCTTCAGGTAAGTACAATTCAAATCTACTGAACCTATTGTGGTGGTTGGTAGGATATTTGGTAAGAAATATTCTCTTAAGAGTGAAGTATTAAGGATAATTTAAATGTTGAATTACTGGAAAACTTTAGAGTTGAGCAGAGAATGAAACCAATAAATAAAGTAGAATTGAGTGATGAAATGTACAAAGCCTTTCCAGCAGCTTTGTGAGTCCAAGATTCAGCATTACTTGAAAATTATCTCTGAATTTTCCAGCTATATAAGTGAAATAATTCTTTGTAGTTCTTAGTTAAACAGATTTCTGTTACATTCCTGTCACCAGAAAGTAACATTTTAATAACTAAGATTGCTGTAATTGAAAATGATGATACTAACAACTACCTGAAAATCATAGATTTACTAGTGGGATCATTTCCCTATCCTGGGCAGGAAAATAAGGTTTATAGAATATTTTTTTCTTTTTTGATACAAGGTTTCACTATGCAGTTCAGGCTGACTTTGGGCTCACTTTGTAGCCCAGGCTGGTTTCAAACTTGAAACAGTCCTGCCTCAGCCTTCCTAGTGCTGGGATTACAGGAGTGTGCCACCATGCTCAGCGGTTTATAGAATTTTTATTTTTTTATTTTCTAATTATTTTTCCATAAGCTGAATTTCCAGAGATGTGACCAATGAGTTCCTATAATGACTTACACAATGTACTGCGTAAAATATTACTCATTATGCTCAATTTTTCCACAGCAGGTATTATCTTTTGCATGTGAACATGTGCTTATTCTTAAATTTCAAAAAAACAGTGTCATAAGTGCCAGGCCAGGGATATAGCTCAGTGGCATAGCACCTGGCTGGCAAGTGCGAGGTCCTTAGTTTGATTCTTGATACAAAAAAAGGAAAAGAGACCTCAACTCAAAATACTACTTGAAAAGAACCACAATGATTTAGAGACAAGTTTTGAAAACATTTCCTCTATCTATGTTTTGCCACAGATAAAATGGGTGGTAATATCTAAATGACAAAGTCAGATTAAATGCACCAATGCATATGAAAGTAATAGTGGTTCTGGTGCCTAACACACATAGTGAACACTCAATTATAATACTTCCAATATGTATGGGTCTTTGACATAAGAAATAGATGCATTGATGAAAAGAACAGGGTATGTGTATGATAATTAGAAAATGTATGGGTCAGAGTTTGCAGAAAGATGAATTTATTCTTCCCCTATATAGTCTGTATTATAAGCTACAAAGAGTCAATTTGCATTGAAAGATTAAAACATGATATTCTTAATGACAGCCAAGGCATTTCCTTGTATCATGACATACAGATATCAAATTAATTAGTGCTTTAGATCTTCAGACACAGGTGAAAAGAAATAAAACCAAAAAGAAAGCTCTTGTGTTCTCATTTCTTTGCCATTTAATGGCATAAACAATTTATAAACTTTAAAGATACTTATAGACTAGTTGGTAAACATCTTTATTTCCTGCTTCCATTTGCTATGATTGTTACTATCCATTAAAACATAAAGTAAATTTTTTAAAACATAAAATAATTTAAGACTACTCTGACTTCAGAAGAAATGGAATATCAGTTAAAGAAAATTAGGCTAAGAAAAAAAAATAGGGGTAGCCTGCCCATTAATGGCAGAATGAATAAGAAAGACATGGTATTTCATGGGGTGGAAATCTACTCAGCTATAAAGGAAGATAACCTCAAGGCTTTTGTAGGTAGATAGAGGCAACTGGTAATAGTGCTCATGGATGTAATGGACCAGAGTCACAAGGGTGAATTTTGTGTTGTCTCCATAGCATCACAAACTAAAGGTGGTAGTGGGATCCAAAATGTACAATACATATTGGGAAAGTCAAAGGGGAGGAATTATCTAAAAAGGGAAGGAAATGACCACTATTAATCTATTATCATGATTTGAAGTTTAGATTGTATTCACTGTTCTGATTAGTTTCATTTCATTCCAATTTGTCTGATTTTATTATACTTGATGGCATGGACAGTTATTTTAAAGATAACAAAATATATAATTGCAGCCATCGAGGATGTCCAATTAGCTTGTTTAGAAACCCTGTATGGCTTTTATTGTTTGTTTTGATTGATTTTACTCTATTCTGTATGTTTTGATTGTAATATGTCTGAAGGTGTAGGCAACTATTCTGAAGATAACAAATATTATGGTAGGCAATGCTGTTTTGCTAATATCTTGAAATTCTGTATTGTTTACATTGTTTTGCTTTGTTTGCTTTGTTTTGTTATGTTTTGTTTTGTTTCTACTGTTTTAGTTTGTTGTATTTTGTTTTATTTTACTTATCCCTGATGGTATGGGCAGGTATACTGCAGATAACAAGAGGCATTATGGTAGCCTTACAGATTGCTTTTTACCCTTTTTAAAAGTCATGTACCATGTTCATTGCCTTGTTTTGATTGACTTTACTCTGTTTTGTTTTGTTTGGTTGTATTCTTTTCAAAAGAAAAAAAAGGAAAAAAAAAAGAAAATTAGGCTAAGGCTGAGTGTGATGGCGCACTCTTGTAATCCCAGCACTTGGGAGGCTGAAGCAGGAGGATCGTTGCAAGTTCGAGACCATCCTGGGCTACAAAGTGAGCCCAAGGCCAGCCTGAACAGCATAATGAGACCCTGTCTCAAAAAAGACAAAAAAAAATAAGAAAGAAAGAAAGGAAAATTAGACTATAAAACATATCTAAAACTTTGAACTATTAAGAATAAGAACTCTAATATATCCCATAAACAATATCCCAAGGCTTCTAAAAAGTCAACAATCTATAATTTATGATCAGAAGTAAAAAGATTCCACTTTCTTTTGAAGCTTCTAAAAAATGCATAGGGAATTAGATAGTATATAACACATCAAATAATCATATTAGAGGCTGACTTTGTGTGAATGGCCCTTTAGGGCAAAGAAGAAAATTGTAACCCTTATCTCAGAATTTTTCTCATAGCATCTAGGTTAATAGGCCTAGGTCTTAAACCAAAATGTTTAGTTTTCTTAAAAATGCTGATGACATCCTTTTCCTGATAGCCACAAAACTTCAAAGCCAAATTGCTTTTTCCTATTGACAGAACAACAATTTAACGTGCTTATCAACATGTGTTATATGTACTGTAAATCATTCTCTCCTATTCTTCAGATCCATAATACTACTTATGTTAAAAGTAACATTTACACAGTGCATTACCATCATAGTGAATGCTTTTAACCTTTCACATGTATTATCTCACTTTTCTATAAATATATTGCAAATAGTCAAAAACCATATAATTTCCCAGATTTTTTATTGTAATTAATTATTGATGCTTCTTCTATCAGTATGATTCTAACAGTGTTCTCTACTAGCTTACTTGATGCTCCACACTAAGTATTGGGAGTGTGTGATACCGATAATTTTACCATATAATGATGACCATAATGATTATAAAACTTGTAATGCTAGCATTATTAAAAAGTTTCCATGTGTTCTTTCCATATATACTGGTATGTCTTTCTGAAATTTTTCATTTGTCTCAAAGTTTTATTTTTCCCTTTCAGTACTAATGATGTGTTCATTTAAATATAGAAAATTTATAATTATTGTAATATCAGACAGTGAATGTTTATTTATAATTTTTTGTTAAAATTTCCTTGATTACATCCAGATGCTTATTATACTATATGAATTATAACAAATTTTTTCAGAGTCTCCCAAATTTTCCTCTTTCATTTCTTGACTCAGTTTTACTGAAGTTCTATTAGAATTATATTAATAATTACCTGGAGTTTTGGAAGCACCAGAATTTTAATGATGTTAAACTGCCCTTCTTGTTCAAGATATATAATTTTAATTGATTTTTTTATACCTTGTCTTTTAATATAGTTTTTATTCATGTGAAACCTGGGCCTTTTCTGTTAAAAATATTCATGTGTGTTTCATAATTTTTGTTGCCAATATGAATGCAAATATAGCTTATATCTTTTGCTGGGAATTCATTGCTAAATTGCAAACAATATTCTATTACTGATTTTTGTTATTTAAATGAGCATATCCTCTATCATCCTATTTATTCTACCAGAAATTTTGCAATGAGACATGTTTTGTGTGCATTGAAAATAAAATAATTTGTAAGAGTCTTATTTCATCTATTTCATGTTTTCAAATTGTTATTTGATTTTATCACATAATTAGATTTGCTAGAAACTTTAAGGCAATAATACTGATGTTGGTGGTCATCTACTGACCATTTGAATTTGAGTGAAGTACTATTGATGGCTCTATAGTAATAATTGTTGATTTTGTTAAAATATTGTATTTGCATAATTTCATCATCCTTTGCTTTGATCATAATTTTATTAGATGTTCTGAAGAAAATATAGGAGTGTTCAGTATTCATTGGAATGGCCATATGAGTTTTGTCCCTAGATGTATTTATGTAGTGGATTTTATTAATGTACTTTATTGTAACATTTGTGAAATTAACCCTACTTCATCATGGTGCAATATTTTGGTATATTAGTAGTTTCCATTCCCAAATAAAATTTAGGATATAGAAAAAAATGTAAGATTTTTAAGGGAACTTATCAGGACCACAAAAGAATCATACTCAGGTCACACCAAACTTCATCTTAACAATGGAAATGTGGATACCATTACACTGCCTATATAAACACCTATCCTGCATAAAAGCAACTCCTCAGTACTCCTGACCTTCTTTATCATTTGTTATTCATGACCACATATCTACTGGTGGTCATGACCCATTTCTTAATGCCACCTGGAAATCCAATGAGATTTTCCTACCCTGTTCATGCTACCACTTCCCTAGTTACTTATTTTTTATCTCTTCCTTTCCTCCCAGATCTAGAATTTTCTCTCAAATACTAATCTTAAATTCAGTAACAGAGGGAAGTGTAGCTGCACCGAGCTCACAGTATTCACAGAATTTCCTGCTCACAAGCTAAGATAATTTATACATTATATATAATCATATAATGAACAAAGGATCATTGTTCCATAAACATCACTTAAGAAAACTTGGTACATGGAAACAATGAGAAAAATTAGTCTGTTTTTTAATTGTATTCAGCAAAAAGAGCATTATTCAAATGTTTGAACGCTGTTGTTTAAAAAGATAGAATGATACTTGACAAATAATATCTAACACTAAATCAGCATTTTGTATAGATTGGTATATTCTAAACACTTTTCATACAGTATTGCATGAGCTCCTCCTGACAGTGTTATGAAATAAAAACAATCTTGTGCTTCATAAATGAGATAAAGAACTTTAAAAAATCTTTGTACCATTTGGCTAACTAAGCAATAGAGGCAGTATTTGAATAGAGGTAGTGTGGCTCTTTGAATAGAAGTAGTATGACTCTTATAACTTCACTTTAAGGAGGAACAAGGGGAAAGAGACAGTACCAGAACTGAGAAATGTTTCAGGAAATTTTTCCTTTCAGAAACCAGGAGGAAAACAGTCATCCTGATTTTCAGTCCCATGAAAGATTGAGAGTTAGCAGAATAAGATTTTGAGAATAAACTCTCAAGGAAAGTGATTAACAGTATATTTGGAAAGTCTCCCATATTTACAATATACATCTTATATTCTGATTACTGCTTTTTTGATTATTTTCTTGAGATCTAAGTGGTAAATATAGATTTTGCTTCTAAAGTTCCAAAATAGATCAAAACCAGGAATACAAGACCATTTTTGATAACCAAGGCCCAATTTCACTATTATGATATTTCTCATCCAAAATTTTGTCTGGAATCAACTTTTGCAGTGGGATCAAATGACATTAAGTTATAATAAACTTGTTTTCATTATGAACTTTAGAGAGAAATTAAAGTCTAAATACTTAACCCACTTATGTAGACCAAGAAGTTAAGTTCATTTGAATCAATTTGAAGAAATAGAAGTACAATATTCACTCTTTCCAACTTCT
Organism: Cuniculus paca; assembly: GCA_004365215.1. Taxonomy (NCBI): domain Eukaryota; kingdom Metazoa; phylum Chordata; class Mammalia; order Rodentia; family Cuniculidae; genus Cuniculus; species Cuniculus paca. The sequence continues at coordinate 19,322 of RJWT010003285.1, read as the reverse complement.
TTAATGAGTTCCAGATAGAATGATTCTTCATGCTGGATAGACTTGGGTTCTATTTGTAGTTACAGATTGTGCTATTTCTTTCTATCAAAGTCAAATTCTTCTAATGGTCTGACATGATGTGTTCATTCAATCACAAGTATTTTTAGGAAATAATTTTCGAAGAGTTCAAAGAGTTAGGAGCTAAAATTACCATTTTTCTCAAGTTAAGTTAAAAAACCAGTCTTCAATTTCTAAAAGCAATCATTCCAGAAAAAAAAAAATGTCTGAGAGTCCCAGTATTTAAAGATGCCAAAAACCATAGAAGTAACGCCTTTTGAGTGGTGGAGATAATAGGTTTTCAGTTGCAGCTTGCCGGGATGCCACTCAATCTGTTCCAGGTGTTCTATTTCTATGAAGTGTGACTTTAAACTCAATTGGGAGAACTTCCCTAGCAAGAAGTTAATTTCAGTGCTCCGCAATCACATTTTGGAGGAGATAATCCATTTAGGCAATAGCCTCCTGTCTTCGAGAGTGACACCTTGTCTACTTGCAAAGTTTAAAAGTTTGTGAAGGTGACAGCTCAGTTGCCAGATGTGCACTGTCTTGTAAATATGCATTTTTCAGGCCTATGGCATAGTGGTTATTTCCGTGCCTTTTGACAAGATATCTGCCTCTTAGTAAAACCATGAAGCAGGAATTGAGTTTTTGAGTATGTGTGCAACCCTGATAATTTACCCTCTTACAGTGATTTTCTGGACCATAGATACAGAATGGAATTTGGAGCCTCTGGTCTAGAAACCCCTGGTAGCAACAATTTAAAACTGAAACCTTTCAAGTGCTCAGAGGCATATGCACTCTACCCAGAAATTTAAAAGTAACAAACACTGTTTTGTCTACTGTCATACAAGAGCCTTGTAAATATTTCCTTATGATGAGAGAACATTTGCCTCAGCCTTTCCCTGCACCTGCAGGAGGCACAGCAACATTCTAAATCTGAATCTCTGTTCTTACTTAGTCCCTGCACTTTTGAATCTCTTTTGCTAGACTCTGCACCCCTGGGAACCGTGCAACCATTTCCCTCTTTGCTGAGGCTCCCACCTTTTCCCCTGCTTTCAAATCATGGCTCACAACTTTCCTTTCATCAACCTCCCTCCTTGAAGCCTTTTCCGAGGCCCAGGGACCTTTCTTTTCATCCTTCTGAGGCAATAATTTACTTTTGGACAAAATGCAAGTTGTAATCACTAAAATACTGTAATTTGAGGTTTAAATATTCCGATTTAGTCAATTACAGACTCTAAAGACGGACTGAGTCTAAAATTGAACTCTAGAAATCTCCGAAGTGCAAACCCTAGACTCAAGCTATACATCCTGAAACCACAAAAGCTTATTCGTGCATTTATTTTTACACTCCAAATCCCATTCTTTTGGGTTTTATTTGTTAATATTCCTGGCCTATGTGTTTAATATCAGGGTCTTAATAAAGCCACCAAATTATAATTGCCCTCCACCCTAGAAATATATGAACAAGTCAAGGGGGGAAAAATAGAAGTGGAGACCAAACTAATATAGCAAATAGGCAGGCAACAGATTTACCCTCTCAATCATAGAAGACTGAGAATAGATGCACTCTGAAGATGGATTCACTAGAAAAAGAGAAAATAGTGAAACTAATTATGAATGTATGTAGTTTTTTTTTTCTAGAGTAATCAATTAAGTCACTTTTCTCCCACTAGGATGGAGTAAATGAGTGGGTAAGAAAAGGTCAGAACTGAAGTTAGGAAAAACTCCCTGCTCTTGGGTGCCTGGAATAGTAGATGCATTTCCCACTAGGAAGCAATGATTCAATTAATCATAGGTATTACTATGGGCAAGTATTATTTTTATTATAATTAATGCTTAACACTCAGTTGAAGGGTATAATTGTGTTAGTTGAGAAATAAAATGTTATCCTATTTAAATTTTGAATAATTTATGTGAAAGCACGTTTGTAAAAACACTTCTTCTGGCCTCTAATTTCTGTATATCTCTAGAACAAACAAATGCTTTGGTCAGTACATGACTTCCTGGATAATGTTATAATGCATTATTACTGTTCTTTGAGTGAACAGTAAATATTTGCTGCTTTTCATTCTTAAATCCCATCTATTAATGGGTAAACCGATAGCTTAAACATACAATTTTGAAAATTGTTTAGTATATCAATTTGTCTTGGTTACTTTTCTTCCTTGTTGAGACAAACACCCCTGACACCCAAAATTAGGGAAGAAAATGTTTATTTAGCTTACAGTTTTAGGAGATTTCAGTCCATAATCAGCTGGCTCCAAGGCAGTGTGGCATGGCACAGGGCAACACTTCAAGGCAGCAGCCAGAGTAAAAGAGCAAAACGCAAACCTCTTCTCTACCCTCACATTGTACACAGGCCACCCTTCCCACACAAAACCTTTAGGGTGGGTGCAGCACTCACAAAATGCCCTTGCCTTCCTTTGCACAGGATGAGGATATTTACAAAGTAAGAACCTCGGTTCTCTGCTGAGCTTCTCAGTTAACTTTTAAACTGCTCAAGTTGACACAGTGTATCAACCATAATAATCCAACCCTAGTCAACTTGGGAACCAGACATATTTCTTTAAATCAGCCTCCAGATACCAAGACATGCTAATTATTACCATTTTGCAACTTGAACATTATAACGCAGCTTAACAATCCTAAAGAACCAGCAGTAAGTCTGCCAATATTACATTAGAAACACAATATTTTGCCCTTGGCCCCTCAAAGACTCATGTACATCCCCTTATGTAAAAGGCATTTAGTCCATCTGTAAGAATTGCCAAAATCCTAACAGTTTTAGTATTGCTGAAAAGTTCAAGTATCAAGTCTCCTCTGGGATGGGAGGCAAACTCTTAGCTGTAAGCCCTGTACAAATGAAAACAAAGTTAAACACTTCCAATATGCAACGGCACAAGATAAACACTTTCCTTCCAAAAGTTACAAACAGGAGGGTACAACACATTGGGACCAAAACGAGTCCAAAATCCAGCAGGGTAAATGTTGAATCCTATAGTTGTTTGTCCAGAATCTGAAGCAATCTGTGGCAAACTGTGAGCTCCAAAGGTCTTATGTAGTTCGACCCCTATGGCACTTCTAGAGGTCACTGATCCCATGGCATCTCGCTTTTGCTTGCTCTGCTCCCTCATTGCAGGTTTCCTTAGATGATCCACATTCCTGGCTTTTCCAAATTTTTGGGGTCTCCACTGGGGCTTTTACTGCACCTTTGGCTTCACATTCATAGCTTCACAAAGTGCCCTTTCAGGGGCACACTGCCTGGCCTCCCAGGCCCTCTGAAATTGGAGTGGAAACCTTTTTAACCTCAGAACTTGTGCATCCTGTGTACACTTAAAAACCAGCACCACATGGATGATGCCAAGGTCTGCTGCCAGCTGGAGCAGTAGCCAGACTTTTCTCTCTTTTGGCTGTAGGGGTCGAGTACCTGGATCACCGGGCACTCTGAACCTGATTGTGAAGAACAGATTCTCTATGCTGCTGCCATTCTGGAACCCCTTGGGGCCTCTGCCACCATTCTGGAACATGGAGTTCTGAAGCTTTCTCCTCAAAGCAAAGTCTTTCACTTATGCAGTTTGTAAGCTGCAATGGTTCGAGACTTGCTGCTTTTTGCACAGCCTTCAGGCCATCTTTTCTATTTTTCTGTTCCTCATCAATCGAGGTCTCAGCTTTATCTTTACAGTCCACAGCTTTATGAAAGCTTCCTTTCTGGCCATACTCACAATGTTTTAAATCACCATGCTGGGCTCTTTGCTCTTGATTCACAATATAATCTGGCTAAAAGCCCCCAACAATAGCCATGCCATGACCTCAACATTCAACTGTCTTGAAATTTCTTCTGTCAGATTAATCAGTCCATCATCCTTAACCTTATCCTCAGTCAAAGTCTTTGGTTGTAAGAAAAATGTAGAAAAACTTTCTGCCAAGCCATAACACACATCATGTGGAGTCCATCACCCAATGCAGTCCTTACTCCCAGCAGAAACCTTTTGAGCTTGGTCTTTACTGGCAGGCTCTCTATCAGCCTCCTGGTCTCCTGAGCCCTGACCAGAATCTCCCATGCAGAACAACCTAAGCTGTTCCACCACTTCTTTTTCAGGTAACGTTTCTAACTAAACTTTTCCAAAGCCTTTTCAAAGCCTTTCCACAAGCCATTCCCAAAAGTTCTTGAACCACATGGTCAGGTACAGTCACAGCATTGACCCCACTCCTGGTACCAAATTTTGGCTTGGTTACTTTTCTTCCTTGTTGAGACAAACACCTGACACCCAAAATTAGGGAAGAAAACGTTTATTAAGCTTACAGTTTTAGGAGATTTCAGTCCATAATCAGCTGGCTCCAAGCCAGGGTGGCATGGCACAGGGCAACACTTCAAGGCAGCAGCCAGAGCAAAAGAGCAAAATGCAAGCCTCTTCTCTACCCTCAAATTGTACACAGCCCCCCCCACACCTTCAGGGCGGGTGTAACACTGACAAAATGTCCTTGCCCTCCTTTGCACAGGATGAGGATATTTACAAAGTAAGAACCTTGGCTCCCTGCTGAGCCTCTCAGTTAAACTTTTAAACTGCTCAAGTTGACACAGTGTATCAACCATAGTACCATTATAAAACTTAAAAAAGAAAAAGGTGAGATAGCAGAAAGGTTAATCTTGGTTAATCTTTTAATAATATTGTCTAAGACTTTGAAAAATGTTCCTTTACCTTCATCTTATTTGAATGTCACTTTAACCTATGCATATAGTAATCTCATTTTCTTTGACAGCAGTTAAAACAGAAGCTAAAAGATGATCTGTGTTTCTTCAAGGGCCCATGTCAAACAAGACATGGTGTATTTAAAGGTTTAGCACAGTTAATTATAACTAATGGATTACTATTTCATTACATGTGCTACCTCTACCCCACAGTCAAAAGAGACCCCTACAGACTGGTTAGACTCTGCGCTTTTGATTAATGCTTGGTTTGATTAAGATGAGGTCTGACTTCACATGACATGCTCCTCAAAGTTCTCTGGAAAGAAAGACTAATAAGTGGTGGTTCAACATTTCCACAAAGGTTCACTTGTTCATTTATATGTATACGTTTTCAAAAATTTTCCTTGATTCATTATAATGGTGATGCATCATTTCAATTTATTTCAATAATTTTGTAATACTTCACTGATATGACCAAAAAGCCTACCCATATAATAAGTTGCTTTTGAGGAAAAAAAAAAACGTGTTATCTGATATTTTAGTGACCTTCCTAAGACCCTTACATGACAATGTTACTGTAAATTTTAGTGCAAAAAAAAAAATTTGGCTTGGTGTGACAGAATGTTTGCACAGAATATTCAAGGCTGAAGGTTTGATCCTCAGTACTTCAAAAAATTACTTGGTTAGTTTAATACTAAAGAATCATTTCTATTGTTTATGCTAGTTAAAATGTCTTTTAATTCTTTTTCTAGTTTTAGATTTTCTTCCAGAAACTGAACAAATTATAAAATATCAATGCAATATCAAAATGTGCTATATTTTCAAGCTCCTGTACTTTGATAAATATTTTTTACTAGGGTATACCACTTTTTATTACTTGGAATATTCATCATGGGAAATGAGGGGCTTGGGTTTACATCTTAGAAATCAGAAAGAAACCTTTGAAATATAGTCAGCAACTCTCTTTGGTCCTGGTTTTCTCTTCCTGACACAGGTTTAGGAATAGTCATCTAATGCATCTGAATGTCTCTTTTTATGATTTTCACATGGAAAACTGCTGCTGTGGTATGCCAGTTCACATTCTGTAGAATCTTAGTTAATATAATTCATCTATGATTCCTGTCTTTTCATTTGTGACACGTATAGAGCAGGACTGAAAGTATGGCCCAACTTGATTACTGCCATCTGTTACCATAAAGGTCACTGGGAACAAGATGAAAGAGTGACATGGACTTTCAATTATTCCTAAGAAAACAGAGTAACAGGTGTGAAAAATCTGAATTTCCTGTATCATTGTACCAACAGAGATGGACAAAGAGAAATTGTATGCCTTAAAGAGGGAAGAAGGCCCTTGTGAAAAGGACTCAGCTCTTATGGTATAACATCTGCTTCTTTAACTTACAATTGTTGGTACCTGTATTCTAAAGATCCTTTGTTTCTCTTATGTAAAGTCAAAGTTATGGTATTTCTATGTCATGAGAAAATGAGGACCAAAAAGAAGTGCTGACTGTATTTCACAGGTTTCTTCCTGATTTCCAAGATTTGATGAGTAGTTTTTTTTTTCTTTCTCAAATTTACCTGTGTAAGGGACCTGAAAAATTATGATGGAGAATTATGAACTTTTTAAATTTTCTAGAGCTATAAGAAAGGTTTTTAAAAGATGTTTATCTCATTTTCACCATTATTTCACATAGATTTTTCTCTTGGTCTTCCTCTTTTTTTTCTTTTTTTCTTTCTGCTAGTAATGTCTTCTGTCACTTTTCTAAGTGAATGAATAATGAATGAATCAGTGACTGAATCTGAGACTGGAGAATAGAAAGTAGAGAAAGCAAATGGGGAAAAAGCTGATGGGTCAAACAGAATTGAAATGTCTAGTGTTAGAAAAAAGGCAAATCTGTACACAGAAGACTTACAAATCACGTAAGATAATGCAAAATACTGAAAGATTTCCATGAAAAATGTAGTAATAGTAGCACTAGATGTCATATATAAATCCATAAAATACTGACTAGAAATAATGATCGAAGCAAACATATTATTCCATATTTATACATGTAATTCCAACATCAACAAATACCCTGCTATTTAGCTTTCACATCATTGCTGAATACAAAAAGGTAAGCGAATGGTCATCATTTGCTCTCATTTTAGGCTGATCTCATTCAACCTTATTCAGCATATCTTTTCTGTCTTCTTAGGGGACAGCTTATATACCTGACCTGAATTAGAAAAGTTAGCAAGTGAAATGAGATTTCCCTTATACTCTTAATAGTGCTCATTGGAATACATATAACAGTTTATCCTTTAATAGAGCTATGTTCCTTTCTCTACACTTTTATCACTTTGCAATTGCACCCAATTCCTAGTCAGCACAGAGGCACAAAATGACACAATATCTGATTACCTCATGAAAATGTACTTGTGTCCAAATACAGAGACACACATACATACAGACTTGCACACTTTGTGCACACTACCAAGAATTTCATTTGATAGAAAAAGGAGTGATCATGTCTAAGCTCAGAATTTTGGTGGAATTTGACCTTTGTTACACAAACCCTTCTAATCTTAGTAGAGTTCATATGACAATCTAGTTATAAACTCATCATCTTTCATCAATTTTCTTCATCTATGATGACCATCCTACTATTTTCATCTTGGAAGTCTTATCCATCTTCAGGGACCAACTGGGGTTTTTATAACCCAAAATAGACATTTACAGAGCCACACAAAGAGATATCTTTCTTTTCTAAAATTATAGCATTTCTAATCAAAATTTGTCATTTGCAAATGAAATAGGCACTTCTTATGATGCTTATGGAACTTTCTTTAAAATACTGTACTGTTTCATTTGAATTTAAATAGCTTAGAATTTATTTTGCTTTTACTGTGTATACTAGTCTTTGAGAAAGACTTACTCCTATAAGCCACGTGTCACTTTATGAGCAACAGCTCCAGAAATGTGTTTGCTAGCGCTTCATATGTGATGAACTTTACATTTTTCACCAAGGAAGCAAAGAGGGAAAGGAAAATATTAATAATGCAGGAAAAGGACTGAGTCAAAGAATAAAAGCATTCTCTAGATAAAATTCAAACCTCGTGTAAAGGCAACCTCCAGGAAAGCAGAACACAGCTCTGAAAAATGTATAAATGTAACATAATCAATAATGTGTCACAGAAAGAAAAAAAAATAATTGAGCCTCAGTGAGAATCTAGCAGGGCGGGAGGGATATATTCATACTACTATCACTGGACATGGGGCTAGCTTAAAGGTCTCTGTCCCCAAAAGAGGTAAATGTTCGGTATAGAAATGTAACACACTGAGATTCAACAAAAGTTTCAGTTTACACATGTAATCTCAAGTTGATATTTGGGGTTATTTTCCCTTCTAAATTTTATTCCACCTTCTGTTAAAAGCCATTTACAAAAAGGAGGTGTTTTCAACATAATATGGTATATTTTACAGACACACTTAATGAGGGAGCTGAATTATGTGGTACAATTTTCTTGATGAAACTAATCTAGGTTTTTTTTTTTTTTTTTGCACATGGATTGAGTACTTGAAGGTTTTGGTCCCATAGAGTTGTGCCTTGTTTATCTGCATGGCAACGATTGAATCCTTGAAACCAGCAGCTATTTTCAGTCATCCATTCTCCAAAATCAATCAAAACACATTTCATAGAGTAGAGCTTATTAATTTACCCTCCTTAATTCTGCATAGTTAACATTTAAATAATAAGAATATTCAAATGTCCCTTCCAAAATTATATAACCTGTCCAACTAATAAAAATATTATTAAACTAAGTCACATTATTAAAGTATCTTTAGTGAAAAGTCAGGTGGGTAGAACAAGTAATGCAGCAAAAAGCTTCTTTTTCATCATTTCACATGTAGAGCTGAATGTAGACTTGCCTTTGAAAACATCTGTGCTTCTCATTTAGATGAGCTATGTGGCGTGCAGAGAAAGATGAAACACAAGCCCTGTGTGAAGTCACATGTGAGAGGTTAGTTCTAAATTTATCAGCCACTAATTCCTTTGAGCAGTCATATTTGTTCTTTGATTACACATAACCTTACTGATTTCAAAGCAAAAAAGCAGGAGGAGATGAAAATACTTGAATCACTCAACACCCTTAGGTGGTGCCTTTGGCGCTGAGGAGTTGACATTCCATTTCCCAGGCTCGATATATAAAAGATGTAAATAGACTTTGAGCAAATCTGATGAATTAATCGTGTTAAGTATCAGTGAAGTGTAGAGTGTTTATGTGCATAGTAACCATTGCTAACATAGGAGCATGGTGGAATGAGTAAGAACTTCCTGATTTTGTGGGAAAAGTTTGTGCTGTTGCAGAGGAAGAACGACGGTGTCAAAGCTTCCGAACCATGAGAAAGTTCTTGGTCAAGCAAGAAGGAACTGATCTTTCAAATATCTTGCTTTGTAAACTTTATCTCAAACTGATAAAAGCCATCTATAATACATCCACTGCCAACATCATACTAAATGGAGAAAAACTAAAGGCATTCTGTCTAAAGTCATGAACAAAAAAATGGTGTCCACTTTCACCATTTTGGTTCAGTATAGTACAGTACTACAGACTTTAGACAAAACAATCACCTGACAGAAAAAAATACAAGGTATTCTAACAGGAAAAGAAGTTAAACTATCATTATTTGCAAATGACACAATCTTTTAGACAAGAAATCTAAAAGCCTAACAAGAAGACTCTTGAAAATTATAAAAGTCAGAAAATGGCAGAATAAAAAAATCAATGCAAATAATTCAAATATACACATCAACAATTAACTCACAGTAAAAGAAATCAGGAAAACAATCCTATTCACAATATGTCCAAAGTGGCCATACTTCCAAAATAAGATACAAAGTATTGCAATTCTAACAAAATACCAACAGCATTTTCTGCAGAACTACAAAAATAATTCCAAAATTTATGTGGAATATGAGATCCAAAATAAAGCAAAGCAGGAGGCATTTGATTCCAGATATCAAGTTATCTTACAAAGCTAAAGTAATAAAACAATGTAATACTGACACAGAAATAGATATGTTGACCAATGTAGTAGAACAGAGGATACAGAAACAACCCCAGCTACCTTCCATCATCTGATTTTTGAAAAAGAGGCCAATAGCACATGGTGGAGAAAAGAGCCTCTTAGCAAATGATGCTGGGGAAACTGGTTGTCCACATACAAAAGAATGAATGTAGATTCATATCTCTCATCCTAAAATGAAATCAAAATGGATGGAAAACCTATAAATAAAAACAGAAGCCCAGAATCTACTGGAATACAAAATTAGTAAAACTCTTGAAAAATAGGCATATACAAGGACTACTTGAATGTCACCAGTTGTATAATAAATAATATCAACAAATAGGATTATATCAAATTAAAAAGCTTCAGCACAGTAAAGGAAAAAAACCAACAGTGAAAACATGACATACAGAATGTGAAAAAAATTCCATGTTATGCCTTAAATAACTAATGTCTACAATATCTAAAAAACTCAAAAACTATACCCCATAAAATGAAAGATCTAATCAAAATATGACCATTTAAAATAGAGTACTCAAAAAAAGAAGTACAAATGGCCGATAAGTAAATGAGTAAATGTTCAGCATCTTAGACCATTAGAGAAATGCAAATCAAAACAACACTGTTATTCCATCTTATTCCTGTAACAATGGCTGTTTTCAAGGATCCAAAAAACAGCAATTGCTGGTGAGATTGTGGAGGAAAAATAACAGTTATACATTGTTAGTTGGAAGATAAACTCGTGCAACCACTGTGGAAATCAGTATGAAGATTCCCCAAAAACTGAAATCTAGAAATGCCTTTCAATCCCCTTCTACCTCTTCTGGATCTTCCTGAAAGAATTAAAGTCATCATGTTGCGGTGATACATGTATACCCATTTTTACAGCAGTGCATTCACAATATATAAATCATGGAAGCAGCATATATGCCTAACAACTGATGAATAAAGAAAATATGCTATGTACAATGGAATATGACTCAGCCATAAAAAGGATAAATTTGAATCATTTATAGAAAAATGGTGAAATCTCAAGAACATAATGCTAAGTGAAATACATCAGACATAGAAGGTTAAGTAGCACTTGTTTTCTGTAACATTAGAAATGCAAAATATATTAATTTAAAGAGTGAAAAAAATGAAAGGTGGTGGGAAATAGGGAGATAAACTGTGGAGAAAGGAAGATGGTCTGGAGAAAGAGAGAGAGGGAAAAGACAGAGAATCAAATAAATATGATCAAAATGAAATATGTATGTGTTCCACTTTCTCAAGATAATGTAATTATTAAGTATTACGAATCTACCAAAAAATATTGCATCATGCTGACTAAATTTAGAACTATGTTCCCTCAAAATGTCTGATTAGAGTTGTATAGGAATCTGATAAAAGACCATATGTTGCACAGCATACTGGAGAAAATAGTCTCCCTTAGGAATTAACAGACAAAATTAAGTACTCAAGGTCTTATATTGATAAAATACATAAATTTAACATGTTAAATTGTTTTATTCTTTACATAAATTATTGATTTTGTTTTTACATTATTTTACATTTATTGAAAATTTACTGTGCACTGATTATTGTCTTGAACATTTACATCATTATTGCTAATAACCGCAGGAATTTGTGTAATTAACAACACCATTTCTAAAAAGTGGTGCACTGCAATTTCCAGGAAGAGGGCAGAACAGTAAGCAGCAGAGTAAAGATCCTCTCTGAGAGACACAGTCCAGAGGCTGGAATATAGTATCATGGGGAAGACAAGAAGGAAGGAAATGGGTCTTCCTTAGCCTGAAGCTGGACTTACCTTGGGAGTGGAGCTGTTGGAACCTGGAGATGCACAGTCACGGTCATGGTGGCTGCTGGCAACCCCAGAGGCCTCTGCAGAAAGACACAGTGGTGGAAGAGAGCGGCAGATACAGAGGACTGCACGAGCTGGTGGTGAGTGCAAAGGACTCAGTCCTCCCATGGGAGAGAGCAATTGGCTGGGAGTCATTTTGGAGTTGGGCCAAATAAGCCAGAACTGCTGCCAGCTTCCTTCTGCAGCTTCTAGCTGGGTGCAGACACTTGGAAAATGCTTGGACTGGGTCCTGCCACTGTGCACATTCCAGAGGCCATGTGTAGGTTCTCTGCCAGTACCCAGCTCAGTCTGGAGGCACAGCCGGTCCTGCCCCAGCACACACTCTGCCAGTCATAGGGGATTCAGTGCAGGCTGGGGAAAAACAGCAGACAGCCTGGAACCAACACATTCAAGGACCACTGTCAGATACCTGTAGCCAGTACTGGTTAGAAAAAGCAAACCCTCTCACTTCAAAGAAATTGTAGCCAATGTAGGAAGTGCCTGGGACCCCACTACACACTTGTCTGGAAGAACCCAGGAATATGTCAAGACAAAGAAGCAAAAGGCAGTCTCTGGCCTCCAACCCAAGCAGCACAAGTCCAGGAGATGAAAACACAGAACAGATCAGGATCACATACCTGAAATGTCTGAAGTGAAGTGAACTGAAGTAAAGAAACAACTTCATGAAGCTATCAAAGAAATTAGAACAGAAATACTATCTCAGGTAAAAGAAGAAATGAAAAACATAAAAGAATTGCTAAGCACCTCTACAGAAGACATATATAACAAAGCAGAGGAGCTTAGGAAAATGAGGGAAACCTTGAATGAACAATATAAAAAAGATTTAGAATACATGAAACAGATTCAAAGAAATATTCAGGAAATTAAAAACTCCATTGAAAGCTTGCAAAACTGTTTGAAAGAAATTGAAGATTTTCAAATCTTGAAGACAGGTTTGCAGCTTGCAATCATGAAAGCAAAGATCTCTTAAAAAAAACAAGGAACCAGGAAATAACAATTCAATGGCTGCAAGACAACCCAAAGAAACATAACTTAAGAATAAAAGGTGTGAGTGAAAAAGCAAGGATCAACACAAATGACATCAGAAGTCTACTTACAGAAATAATATTGGGAAAAGGAAGTGACATTCAAATAAATGGGGCATATAGAACTCCAGCTAACCATAACCAAAATAAATCTACACCCAGATATACAATAATCAAGATCTTAGAAATTAAACACAAGAACAGAATATTTAAAGCTGTTAAGAGAAACAGATCACCTATAAAGGAAAACCCATCAGAATCATGAAAGACTTCTTAACACAAACCATCAAGTTAAGGAGAGGCTGGAGTAAAGTATTTCAGATCCAAAAAGGAAACAACTTCCAACCCAGATGGATGTACCCTGCAAAACTTTCTTTCAAGTTTGATAGAGAAACAACCCACTTCCATGACAAAGAACAACTGAAGGAGTTTATGACCACCAAACCAACCCTACAAAGAATACTAAAGGACATTCTAGAGAGAGATAAAAATGACCATGGTCTCAGGAACAGCGGCAGAGGGGGACCTTTAAGCAGGGCAGACAATTGAATGGAGGGGAAAAATAGTGAGCCAATGGCAGGAAAATAGTATGGCAGAGACAAGGCAGTGCAAGTTGGCCATAACCATTAATGTAGATGGCTCCAATTCACCAATAGAAAGAAACACAGACAGAGAAGATCAGGAGACAGGATCCATCAATATGCTTTATACAAGAAACACATTTAACTAGAAAGAAAATTTATAAACTAGAAGCCACATAGAGAGAACAATGCCTTATGTGATAGGCAGCCAGAAACAAAAGTAGGGGTTGCTTTCCCATCAACTGCAGAATGGATAAGAAGGATGTGGCATTTTTATACAATGGAAACTTACTCAGCTATAAAGGAAGATGACTTCGAGGCTCTTGTAGGTAAATGGATACAACTTGAGATCATGCTTATGGATGAAATGGTTCAGAGTCACATGGGTGAATTTTTTGTTGTCTCCCTAGTATAAAAAACTAAAGGAGTTAGTGGGATCCAAAATGCACAATAGATATTGTGTAAGTAAAAGGGGAGAAAATGTCTAAAAAGGAAGACAGTGGCCATTGTTAATCTATTATGATTTGAAACCTGTATTGTTTTCATTGTTCTGTTTAGTTTGATTTTATTCTGTTTTGTTTGATTTTATTATACTTGATGGCATGGACAGCTATTTCAAAGATAACAAAATATATAACGGTAGCCATATTGGATTTCCTATTATCTTGTTTCGAAGCCCTGTATTGCTTTACTTATTTTCTTTGGCTTGATTTTACTCTATTTTGTTTTGTTTGATTGTATTATGTCTGAAGATATAGGCAACTACTCTGAAGATAGCAAGAAACATTATGGTAGCCACTATTGTTTTACTATTATCTTGTTTTTAAATCTTGCATTGCTTTCATAGTTATTTGGGTTTTTTTTACTGGTTTTTTTTCTGTTCTTTTTTGTTTGATTTTTTTTAATGCCTGATTATATGGGCAGTTATTTTGAAGATAACAGGAGGCATTATGGTAGCCATTATTGATTCCCTTTTACCTTGTTTTGAAGTTATATACCATGTTCCTTGTTTTGTTGTGATTGGCTCTATTCTGTATTATTTTGTTTGGTTATATTCTCTTCAAAATAAAAAAAAGAAAAAAAGAGCAAAAGTGGTGAACTGCATCTTAGAGCAGTTTCGTAACTCACCCAAGATCATACAACAGTTAATTTCAAGATTAGTAATTGCAGTTAATTCTGACTAACTCCAGATCTCACACTGTAATTGCTAACCTTGGTTCTTGATGAAAAAGCAAATGTCCATCATGGAAAGGCAGTAATGGTTCACTGCAGAACTTGTACTGTGAACAGAACTCATGGAAGACCACATTAGTTTCTTGACAATATATTTCTGAGAGCTATATTTGGAGTCAGAAATTATTCTTTCCTTTTCCTTTAATTGCATATCAACTAGACATGTGATTATAGTGTGTTTTTAATATCACATCAGTCATCTTTAAAGAAAACTTACTTTTATAATTCCTGAGTTAAAAGGGACCCATCAGATATTACCATATAAGAACACTTGGGCTAAGAGATAAAAGACTTTGGTGCCCAGAGAAGATAGAAGTAATATACAGCAACCTGGGCAGAACACTTTCAAGAAGACTCCTCTACACACAGTGCTGTGACCTACACCTCCAAATGTAAGCAATAGATTAGTAGCTTTGTAAACAAAGCTTGCTATGTTTTTTAGTTTGTAGCAGTTCAGTTAGAGATTGCACATCTTTTTTCTCCTACTGAATACAAATTGTCTTCCCTTTGTTACAACTAAAACTGGTAGAACCAGGTTGTAAAAGTATCTTGAGATTGGTAGTTTATATTAAAGTTCCCCAGTCTTCTTTCAAATCTTTGGCTGAGCACATCTCATACATGCATTAACTCATCTATTTATTATTAATTTTTTTTTGAGGCACTGGGGATTGAATTCACAACCTTGCGCTTGCCAGGCAGGCGCTTAGGCCGCTGAGCTAGATCCCCAGCCCTTAATTTTTTTTATTGACTGTACTGGGGATTGAACCCAGGGCCTCTGGCAGTGGGAGGCAAGTGATCTACTACTGAGCTATACTCCCTGCTTTCATCTATTTATTCTTTAGTTTTTCCAAAAGATTGTATAGAAAGGCTATTCTATTCCAAGCATACAAGGCATGATTGAAATATATGGTGAATATTTAATTATTTAAAGAATATATTACAGTAAAAAACATGTTTGCTATCAATCCTTCTCAAAATTCCCACCCTTCTCACTTCACCTCCCATCGTTCTTGTCACTTTCTGAGGAAGTTCTAGAAGTCTTCTTCGTGAGTTTTCAAGGTGTGATAAAAAATATGATGTCATAAAAAGGTAGTGAATGCTGCTGCCTGGTGGCCCTCGGTGGAAAGGCAGGCTCATCAAAACATCCAACTCATTCACCAGACCAAGCACTGTGTGACTTCTAGCTCTTCCCCAGACCAAAATGGAGTTAGAAAGTGAATGTTTTCAATCAACTCAGGACACTGTGACAAACACAAAAGCACAATTAAAAACTCAGGGAAGACTCTCTGCTTCAGAATGTGGTCCAAATGAGGAAGCAATGGGATAAGTGTGTTCAAAGCGAGGGAGGGTATTTTGAAAGGAATTAGTGGCGGTATGTCTTTCACTGTCGTGAATTTTTAAAAATTTAAACACACATTGCATTTTTCCACCACACCTCATATTTTACAAGCTAACAAAGAGGTGATGTGCAAATAGGCAAATTCTTTGTCCTGGAAAATACGTACGTAAAATGTGCCACAAAATGCCAGTAATGTTTTTTGAACGTGAATAGGAAGAAGAGTATTAACTAGGAGGTAAGACTGGCATTGAAAGTAGGGTGTTCAGGGAAGGCTTTCCTGAGAATGTGGCACTTGAGCAGCACCCTTCAATAAATCAAGGGTACCTGGGCATACATCGCAGGAGAAGAATATCTTTGGCTGAGCAAAAAAGACTGAACACACTGAAGTGGAAGACTGCTGAGGATGTTGCAGGTTGTGTGAGGAATCTAGAGTACTAAAGCCAAGTGAGAATTAAAAAATGGAGCTGCAGTGTTAACCAGGGCAGGATCACATCAGCTTTCCACCCTGTCAGTTTGTTCTGAATGACAAAAAGACAAGGGAGTTTTTTTCTTGTCCTCATAATGTGAGTTGAAAGTATGTTTTGTTTTTCTGGTTTGTACTCTGTCTTTTGTTCTGTTATCAGTGATCATGCTATGCCAAGTTTTTGCTATTTTTAATTTTTTTTACAAGTACATGTTTGTAGCATATACTGTTTACATTCTTTGTGGAGAGCTGGGACACATACATAACATGCTAATTCTTTTCACATCCCCATCTCCTCTCTTTGATCATTCTCTTTGTCTCTTTCTTCTTTACAAAAGATTTACCTCCTTATTTCCTATTATCTGTCTTTTATTTTGCTCTTAATTTATATAGGTAGGGTATGGCAAAATCTGACTTTTATTTTAAAAAACATTTGCATTATGAAGAATCTTATATACTAGAAAGTTAATTAAAAATAGTGTTATTACATGCCCTTTAAGAGTGTTTATGACATTTTTAAGTAGAAATGTAACATTGTTAGTGGTTCCATTGCTTGTTTTCCTTTTAATTTCTTTGATCGTGGTATGCACAAAGAAGTGTGTACATAGCTTAGTAATTGATGACAAATGAGCAAATTTGCATAGTTACTATCTTAGTCAAGAGTAGTGTGTTACTTTATTTTCAAAACCCTTTCTTGTGACCTGTCCCAATGTTTCTTCTCTCCTCCCAGATGTGCCACTAGTGACTTCTGACATCACAGATGATATTTGTCTAAAATTCCCCTTTTTAGAAGTTTGTAAGCCATATGGACTTAAAGACCCACTCCACTCTATTATGTTCTTATTCCAACTTGATTAATAGTAACTGAAAAAACTTTATTTCCAACTAATTTTATATTCTAAGGTACTAAGATTAAAATTTCAACATATGAATTTGTGGAGGCCACAGTTTGATCCATAACATATCAGAAGAAATTTGGGATTATTTTTCTGAAGTTCTTCCATTAACAATTATTGTAATTATGCCTTGCTGGTAGTAAATTTTATCACCTGTAAATTATCTGAATATATCTTTATTTTACACTCACTTTTGAAAGGCATAAAATTTTTTCTTGACATTTCTAGTTTTCTTCTATCATTTAAATAAAAAAAATGAACCTTTATTGTGTTTTGTCTTCATTACTATGACCAGAAGTTGTTCATTTTTCTAATCATGGCTCTCTTCAACATAATGTACCATATTTTTCTCCTGTCTACTTTTTCTTTAGCTGCTTCCCTAAAGTTTAACCACAATATACCTAGATAATGATTATTTTATAACTACTCTGTTTTGCATTTCCTGCGTGCATTAATTGTGCATTGATGATTTCTACCATATTTTGGAAAACTTATTTCATCAATTGATTTTTCTTCTGCATTCCCTTCCTCATTTTTTTCCTGACCTTCCAATACAGATGTAAGGACAGGATATTTTAGGAGAAATATGGAAATTTTAAAATACAAACAAATGTAAAATATAGAATTAAAAAATATAAATTAAGAAAAAAATGTGAAAATTACAAATAAAATCATTTAATGTTAAACCAAATGTTGCATTTTTGTTTAAAAAGAAAGTATTTGTGAATCTTTCAAAAGAAATTACTCAAACTGAAAAACAGAGATAACTAATCTTTTAAAACTTAAGAGTGTCAATGAACAGTGAAAAATACTAAGAATCTCTTGTTTAATTGTTAGCTGTTTTTTCACAAGTTTGATAACTTTTGCTGATGTTCTAGACATTGTCATTGGTTTATTTTAGGAAGTGCGGATGTTATTCTTATTTTAGATATTTTTGAATTGTGTCATGCAAAGTAATTAAATCACTTGATCCTCTTAGGTTTCATTAAGATGGGTCCAACTCAAGTCGTGGTTCTAATTCTAAGCCGTGCCACTGCATCTCGGTCTTGGCTATTTTGGGTCTCAATTGAATGCCCATGGTACTTAGTATATTTCTTCTACTCTGTGTGCATGTTGGTCAGTTTTCTGTCTGTGTGATAAAAAACATGAAAAAAGTAAAATGATGAAGGTTTATTTTGGTTCACTGCTTCAGAATTTTCTGTCCAGAGTTGTTCATGCCATTTCTCTGGACCTGTGGTGACACCATACACTAGGGTGGGGAGTGTGTTGTAGAGCAAAGCTGCTCATCTCATTTGCATTAGGAAACTGAAAGAGAAAGGGACTGGAACCACTGTCCCCTTGAAGGGCACATCTTCTGACCTTACTTTCTCCCATCTTTTAAAGGTCCCATCAACTCCTAAAAACACTTCAGGTTGATGACAAATATTTTAAAACATAAATCTTTGAGATACACTCCTGATCTAAACTATAGCAGGGTGAATTAGGAGTCCACTGTTCCCTAGCACTGTGTGTTCAATGTGTCTGGACACTTCAATAACTTTTGAATTATCTTCTGCCTTCCTGATGTTCTATTGGGTGTTTCTTGCTGTACTTCAGGAATTCTATCACCTGTGAATTCACAGTGCATACTTTATCCTGGGGTTCAAGGGTAACATCACAGTAGATTTCTGCTCATCCTTTTCTAAGGTGTCTTCTTCTTTTGAACAACACCCTGCAAATTCCTGTTGCTTTAACCTCTCCAAAATAGCACCTATACCTATGTCATCCAGGGAAACTTCTGGTTTTCTTTGAGCTCTGTCACCCTTTGCCATATTCATAAAAGTAGCTCAGGTATGAAACCACAGCATAAATACTGCTCTCATTCCATGTATCTTTCCAAAGTCACATTTCCACATTGCCAATTCTCCAGTGCCTGAAAACAGAATCTTGGATATTGTTTCCAGTTTTACAGTTATTTATATCAGAAGGTTAAGTCCAGTCCAAGTTAATAAGATCTACTCCAATGGAGATGGTATGATATTGCCAGTCTGTTGATTTTAGCAATTCTCAGGGTGATTGTCTCCCAACAAGAGGTTATGGAGGAGATCTCATCTGCAGAGGTGGAGGAAAAAGTCATAAAGGTTTTCAAAGGCACAGAAGCAA